>JAQGAF010001423.1:0-31154 GCA_034687865.1 Kryphioiulus occultus
GCATTTCGTTTATACGCCAATACAGTGGCGCCACCATGCGGGACACTAGTTGATTATGACGTCATCTAGTGTGACCATTCAATTATTCCACTAGTTTCCCTAGGATAGGGACAGGGATAGGGATAAATTACGCGCACCAAAACAGCGGCACCACTACGCAAATTGACCGCTAGTCGCCAGGCGGATGTGACTTACTACTAACGTACAAATCTAATTCTAAACAACAATTTAAGTTCTGTCATTGGATAATAACGGCCGGGTTCTCCCCAGACCTTTAAAACCTGGAAATTGCTAAGACATGGAATAGACAGGCAAAAGTGGATTATTTTTGAAAAATTCAGGGAAATTCAACAACTTACACTTGATTTTCTATAGCTTGTTATTAGTGCTTTAAAATTAAGAAAACTAATTGTCAAATTAAAAAAAACTTATCTAAATCAGATGATTCCTTTTGGAAATTTCATTTGCATATGCCATATCGTCGCATTTTCAGTGATCTAGGTTGTTAGGGATATTTGTTTTATTAACTGGAAAACTCAGGAAAAAGTAATTTATTTTGAAAA
Organism: Kryphioiulus occultus; assembly: GCA_034687865.1. Lineage (NCBI taxonomy): Eukaryota > Metazoa > Arthropoda > Diplopoda > Julida > Julidae > Kryphioiulus > Kryphioiulus occultus. The sequence continues at coordinate 564 of JAQGAF010001423.1, forward strand.
TTTCACGGAAATTCAACATATCTTTATTGGATGTTATATTGATGCTTGAAATTGAAGCATGAACGTTTGTCAATTAACAAAATCTAAATCTGATGTTTCCTTGTGGACATTTTTCTTCTAGCCCGTTTTTTTGTATAATATTTTCAGTGGTCAGCTAGGGTTATTAGGGTAATTTGTGTGAAAAACTGGAAAAGTCAGGGCAGTCGAAAATCAACCTGTAACAGCCGCGATATACATGTACAATGTAGGTTATTGACTGGGCATTTTCATCCAAATGTTTTAGGAAAATCATCGCTTGATATTTTAGTTTGTTTGGTGGAATTATGGAAATGCGAACCGGGTGTTGTTTTATTCTTTGGACAAAAATGCGACGTTTCTTGAATCCTTCAGAAATTCACTATAGCTTAAGCTTGACTTTCAGTTGTTTTTTTGGCTTGACATCGATGGTGGTTCGTCAGTGGTCAGCCAAGTTGGGTTCTTTCCTTAAGTCATCATCCATGACACGCATTTGAAATTCCAGAGATATAAAGTTGTATCTGCCATTAGGCAGTGAGTCGAGACAAAGAGTTGAAGACACGCTGGTATTTCTGAAGTCACGTCAAGTTTCTGGTGGAAATACTTTATATTCTTGACAGCGAGGAGAGTACGCCGAGCTGTTAGTAACACCCCCACCGTGCTAGGTGTCAAACTGCTGAGGAGTCTAATGACGAAAGACAAGCACAAAAGACGAGATCAGACTGAGGGTGGAAACATGAGAATTTTTGGGAGAAAAATAATAGAAGCGCGTGTACTGAACACTGGTCAAAGTGCAACCCATGAGGAGAATGGGTGCCCACACTCGACATTACAACGAAAACGAGAAGTTAGACAGATAAGGCGAAGTGCTTATTTTGATCCTCCATGGTCACTGTCACCTCTCCATGTCTCGTGTATGTGCATGCGTGACAGGTGTCAGAAGAACTGGATGGACAAGTAGGTGGTAATGGCATGGCCATGCAGTTCCTCTCTCTCTCTCTCTATCTTGGGTCTTGGCCATTGTCAGCTACAGTATATTCCTGTAGCTCGATTTTTGGGCGATTTCCCCCTGCAGATTTGCTAAATGCCTTAATCCACTTGCTGCTGGAGCTTAGAGAGACAGCAAAGACAGTAATCACACACACGTTTTTTTTATATTAGGGAATATATTAACGCGCTTAATGAAATGAGTGAGCTGTTTAATTCAGTTATTGTTTTTTTGTTTCCTTTCTGCCAAATGGCATGTTTCTATCAAAGCGTTCGGGAGTGGTAACCCTGCTTGCGAGGTTGATTCATGGGCGAGCAACTTGCTCCAAGTTTAATGTCTAACCTACGTGTCTTCATCATATAAAACACCTATCATTTTGATGCAAAGTGAGTTTTTTCATCGTTTTTGGGGGCATCCTGTATAAGTTTTGCATGAATGGAATTCGAGCACGTGCCGACATTTCATAGCACGCGATTTTGTCCTAGGAGGAAATTTTTCAAATCGTTCTAACGAGAAGTTCTAAGTTCTACGGTTTTTAAAGTGCTGCCGCAGTTAATTTAAGCGATTAATTAATATTTTAATTGTCGAGCGGAAAATATTTGATCTAATATTGGAGCAACAATAAGGATTTTGGATGCAATCGATGCAGAAGAACATTTGAGGAAATGGCACCATGAGATTGAAGCTTACATGGTTTTTCACTGATTGATGACACCTTCCAGTGATTAAACATGGATTTTGCTAGACAGTGAATAGACATAAAGGTATGGTGTAATTAAACTTATTCGTATCGATACCCACAGCCCCATATAGGAAGCTATATGCAATAGCCTTCCTAAGCAAATGCAATTATATTTGTTAAATTTATCCTAGAATATACTTCATTCCCAGTAGTACAGGAAAAGTCAACTCTGGCTCACTTTTTAAAACTTGTTTAGCTTTCATCTTGTCGAAAGATTTTTCAGTTCTTTTTCAAATTTGTCTGGTTAAAAAGTTGTAATTTAAGCTCGATGGAGTCAGGAATGGAAATTTGGTAAATAGTTAGTCAGAGATGATTTTTCCTATACTTTTCTCCAGTTTCTTACTTGGATACCTTTTCTTGTCCCTGTTGCTTGTTTTGGATCGTTGTGACCTATAAACATTCGAGAAATGGCCTGCACGCTTTCATTTCTTAATTATTTCTTCATAAATACCCTCATGACGAAATGTTATTCAATATTAAAAAAAATTCCAGTATGCCAATAGACATGTTGCATAACTTGGCCCCACCAGTGACTTAATGCCGATGGACGAAATTTTGGTCAGCACAGTTAATACCTGTAGAGGGCGATTGTGGGATATTATGAATAATCAATAGTTTAAAGTCGTGGCATTATTTTTAAACTACGATGGTTTTAAAATCAACAGTTCGTGTAGTTTCTTGAAGTAAAGTTATTTTGGGTTTTGAGAAGCAACACAAAACGTTTTTCTTGAGAGTGAACGTGTGTTATCCCTGTCAAGACGGGTTACCTTCGTTACCTGAAACATTTTCCAAAAAAAACTGACAGGACAGTCATGATTCCAGCCTAAGGGCTGCTGAAAAACTGCTCGCAATGGCAAATGGCTGGCTTCGTCGATGGTGGTGGTCAATATCACCGAGATGACAATCTGCGAAAGTCAAATATTGTTTCACTCAAAAACATACCTCGGATGAGCCGATAATTGTTTTTGGAGTGACCTCAAATGCTGCAATGAGATACTCCGAAGTCAGCACGCATCTCCCAACAAAACCCAAAGTAACTTTGCTCAGATCTGGTTAAATGTGAAACAACGAGTTTTAACCGTATACACTACATCCACGCTTTCCTAACCTGGATAAATTACCCAAAATTACGTAACGTAATATTTTCTTTGGGTAACGACACACCTTGGAGCACATTAAAGAAGGTGAACCACATTACTATTTACTGTAAAAGTGTGAAATAAGTACTCTGTATGTGGTCAGTCGTGCATACCAATATTATAAAACAATCTAACAAAATAGCAGTCATTTTTGTTTATGTGATGAATTTATGGCTGAATTGTGTAGACAAGGACTTCCTGGTAAGTGGATCTTATGTAATGTAGGAAAACGCTTGGGAAGTACATATAGACAGGTACATTCATTATACACTGAATGTTAATTACGATATAACATAATGCTTAATGTAGGGTAATAAATTGAATTGAATCTTAAGCAGTGTTCCCACAGAGATGAAATTTTCAACTTCCCTGAGTTTTCCAGGTTTTGAAACAAAATTTCCTGACCACTGAAAATGCAAACATACGCGTGTACTATGTGCCAATGTAAGGAATGCTATAATTATTTCTTGTTATACCTAAACAGGAGATAGAACAGAAATTTTCATAAGGAAACAGCAAATTTAGATAAGTATTTTTGCGAAATTGGCCATTTGCTTAGTCCCTTAATTTTTGTGTTAGCTTGGTTTTGTGTTTCTTGATTTGTCGAATTTCCCTGGCTTTTTCAAAATAAATCCGCTTTCCCTGACTTTTCTAGGTTTCAAAATCTGGGGCAACCCTGATAAATTCGTGTAACATTTAGGAGGTACAGCAGTAGCCGATAGTTTTGCAACGTAACATGCATTTAGCAAAAACATGTCGGTGTCCTCTGGATATCAATTATTTATCCAATAATTTTAATCTATGCAGATTGCATATTTATTTGCTTTTTGACCCATGTTCTAACAGCAGGGGTGGGTACGTTCCTCGCCATAGGAGTGCGTGCAGTGGTGTTGGGACGTGGGTGCGCCGAAAGCATGGTGTGTATGCATCACCCATGTTACCGGCCTCCATCTTGACCCCCTCCCCCCAACCACACTCCTTCTCATTATTTCTGTACGCCCATCCAACCCCCCAAAAGTGAAGAATGACAGGTGAAAAGTTAAGTTACATTATCAACTCGGATCATCTTTTTACATGGGAATCTTATACAGGACCAATGCATGGTCAGCACGAAGTTCAAACTGGGTTAGTCATATACACATACCCATGTTTTAGTTTGGGGAGGGGAGCCACGGGTATAGCAGTCTCGTTTTCAAAATACAGGACGACTGACTGTTCCTTTTGTTTGAGAAAATTACATGACTTCGGAGCATTTTACAATTTGGATATAAACTTTGACTTCTGATAGTTTCAAGAAACAGTCAACTCAAATGGAGTTTTAGGTATTGAGTTTGATTCAGTGGGTTTGATTGAAGATTATGTTGTTGGTGGTGAAGTGTTTGTTGTTGTTTAATTGCTACGTTCGTTTGATTTAAAGCACTTCACGTATTAAGGTTTTCTACTTCTTTCATTGTACGATTAATGAGAGCAGGACTTAACCTAATTATTTCGCCGCTGTTTATCTGTTTAATTTATGATTTAATGACATGGTTAAAATCCGGCCTGAACGGCATGCAAATAACTTTCCTGGTTTTTAACTTAATCCATGTCATGTTTTCATTCTTGATAGGTTATTATTATCAATTATTAATATAATTATATATATATATAATTAATTTTTTATTATTAAGTACTAACCACGTGCTATTGATGCTAATGATTGAGTTAAGCTTTTTCCAAATATTTTTGTCATGTATTTGCAAGGTACTAACATATATGAAAATAATACAGGGTGACTGGCAGCCTGGAAACCTCGAAAAGTCAAGGAAATTGATTTTGTCTGGAACTGGCAGATAAATTAAACTATTGTCTGGAAATGGTCTAAAATGGTTGTAGCACAACGATTTTGATTGTTATACGTATCTCAGAAATGCATTAGAAAAGCTGCGTTTGTGATCTACTTTTTTAAAAAATTTCGCCTATGACGTTTTCATTGTCATTAACATTTCCTAATATTTTTATGAAAAATTCATTAAAAAGCATCTACGTGTAAAATCCATTATTTCTTCTATTTTTTTAAAGAAACTCTGTCCCAAAAGCAGAACAGTGCATCGCGAAACAGACTTATGCCTCTCCCTGCATAAACCGATAAACGTATTTAATGATACACCCCCATGAACTGATTTTCATCTCAATTTTCCCTGGCTTTTGGGGATGGCAGTCAAATGCCACTCATGAATCTATTTCTCGGTGTGGGAAGGCGGTTGTGAAACAAACGGAAACGGCACTACCTATATATAGCTCGTATAATTACAGAAACCTAATTACATTCATTAAACGGGCATTATTTCACATTATCGTCACGGATAGGCATGTAGGTAATGAAGGCGAGGGGAGAAAATACAAGGGAAATTTCATAATAATGGCACCGTTACTTGCAATACGATATTAGCAATATAACTGTATTCACCAAATCCATTTTAGCTGAAAAATAAACCTGTGGGACTCCATTTATGGCGTGCCCATCATAGGGTGCGTGCAACCTTAGGCACCCGTATTGATTAACCGAGGGATGCTTGACCACTACTGATTTGTGGCCCAATCAAGCGACTGCTGAGTCTTAAGAAGGGTCCATGCATGAGTAACTGCATGGGAATTTCAAATGCATGCATTTCTCCCGAGTAATCCTCATGTCACAGCCAAGAATACCCGAAATGCTGCTTTTCGCGATGATTTGTGGCTTGTAAAAATTTCACATGTGGTTAAAGAAGGGATTAGGCAGATCATGAAATGGACTCCGCAAAGTGGGGAAGGGTTTGAGGTCATAAAACAATCAGTCTTAATTATTGCAAAGGAATGAGGTCGACTCGGCCATAAAACTCATGGCGAATTGTGGACTCGTACTTTTGCTTCATTTGTGCTCACGTGGCTCTGTCGATCGAGTCGTCATTTATACTAACTACAGTAGAACCTCTGTAAGTTGATTACCCAAGGGACTTTAGAAAACTGGTCAACATATGGAACGAAGCTTGAACTGACACAGGATTTTAATTCCGTGTAACTGCATTGTACTTACATTTTACAGTAATCGTTCATCATTCATGAATACACTTATTAAAATGTTCATAATATGGTACCAGTATTAATAATGTGCTGTAAATTTATCCAGCAATTACAAGTACAGTTTAGTAGGGGTACCTGTATAGAGACAGGTACTGTTCAGGGGTGTACAGTATAAGTTTTGCAAGCAGCCAATAATTTTAATCATTTATGACTGACTGTACGTGTTGAGACTATGCTGGTCAACATACAGAAAGTAAATTACTATTGTGTGTCATAGTACAAGTGGTCAACATATAAAGTCGCCTTCCATTGAGTTAATGTGATAACCGTTCGATCAGTTAAAATGTGTTGTCAACATAGGGAGGTGGTCAACTTTGGAGGGTCTACTTTATTTAAAAGTATTAAAAATGACTAATTCGTTGAGATTATGCTCACTTTTGTGCCGCACTTAGCCTACATGTATGTTGGAAAATGTCTGCTGCGCTCTCATTTTCAAGTGCAACTTTATTTGACCACTCGTATAAAATTTCCGAAAAATCATAACCTGCTTTGAATCCCTACAGTATTTTGCTGAGATTAACTTCAGCAATCGATATAAATGTAGTAATACGTGCTGTCCACAATTTATTGCGAATTTTATCAGATAATTCATGGTCTTAAGCATATACCACCAAGTACCTTATATACAACTTACATGTCATCCCTTAAGATAATGCAGTGTGACCACACTTCGTTTCCCTGATATTCCACTTGTTTCCAGGTTATGTTAAATGAAATTGTCCTGATGTTTCAACGTGATACGCCCATTCACTATCGAATGGCCAATTTTTAATAAGTGTGTTGAACATCAAATTGATTTACATTATCAGTAAATCAATCCAGATATTATTCTAATGCAAAAATATCTTTAATCTCATACTTCTCCATGAATGTACAACATACGCCACAGAAGGAAAAGTCCAGCAGCCAACACATTCAAAATTTCCCTGATTTAACCTGAAAACTGCCGTTCTATTCAAATTCCCTGATAATTTTCTGATGAGCTATACAGTAGAACCTCCAAAGTTGACCATTTTAACTGATCGGACGGTCACCACATTAACTCAATGAAAGGTGACTGGTGACTTTTACATGTTGATCACGTGGACTATGACACGCAATTGTAATTTACTTTCTGTATGTTGACCAGCATGGTCTCAACCTGTAAAGTCATGGATGATTAAATTCATTGGCTGCTTGCAAACCTTATACTGTACACCCCTGAACATTAACTGTCTCTATAGAGGTGCACGACTTCATTTTAAACCCCTTCAGTACCCCTACCGTATTATACGTGTAATTGCTGGATAAATTTGTAGCACATTAACAATACACAATACAGATACTGTATTATGAACATTTTATATTACAGTATTCATGAATGATGAATGATTACTGTAAAATGTAGGTACATGTACGTATAGTTCACGAAATTAAAATCCTGTGTCAGTAAAAGCATCGTTCCATATGTTGACCAGTTTACAACAGTCACTTGGGTGGTCAACTTACAGAGATTCTACTGTAATTTTAATTCCTGGCATTTTCACTTGTTTCCCTGTTTTTTACGTAGTTTGGTCACCCTGTAAAATTAAGGGGATATCAGCATAGCACATTACAATTTCACAACGAAGATTTGCAAAAGATGAGGATAATTTTGCCAACTTTACCAGTCTAGCCATCTTGTAAAACGCCAACACACGTGCATGCCTTATTACGAATTCCTAAAAAAATTCCTGAATTATTTTGGGAGAAAGTTGCACGATGCATCGCACTCGTACTGGCATTCACGTGTGCGAAAGTAGAGAAAAAACACATTTGAAAAAAGGTTAGTCAGCACATTTTGGCAAAAATAAATCATTGGGCTGCACACGGAGGCCCCATAGCAGCTTGCGACTGTCACCTTTACACCTTTCCCCCCACCTTTTTTAGCCATCTCATCTTCCCCCTGCCTTGTTTATCCATTTGCTCATTCATGGCGTGGATGCTGGTCAAAAGTTAGTGGACACTAACAAAAAATAATAGACGGTGTACATGACAGCCAACACGCGGCCACAATTTGCCCAAAGAACCGTACTGTCTTGTTAGGCAACAACTCGCCCTTTTTTACTCGTAATTAATAACCTAATAAGTTTCATGGCTCGTATCGTTACGAGGTGTTAAATTTGACAGGTGAACAACGAGGGCTTTAATTACTTTTCTGACGGCCCTCGTGTGCCGGATGTGATATGGGCGGTCACGAAAACTCAGACAATCCTGCAACCTTATAGGTAATGGATGGAGAAAATGAAAGGTCACCATGGAAAATCGACCATTCTTAGGTCGTATCTTGCTGATGCAGTTAGGTTTTCATATACCCAATCAGCTTCTGGTCTTCATTTAGGGTCCCCACACCTATAGTAACATAAAATCCCCCGACTTTTCAAGGTTTGCCAGGTCAAAGTTCTTATTTTCCCCTGACCTTTAGGATCCACCATCGACCAATATAAAGAAAAAACCTGCTAGCGAATATAAATGTTTTTAATCAATATGGTCATCGATTAGGAGGATATAATAATTATTCAATTTGTTTTATAAAGGAATTCACTTTTTTAATTTGTATTTTAGTATCTAGTAAGGTGATGCTTGGAATTTATTTTAATTTCGCAAATTTCGACATTGTCGTGCATAATAAAGCCAAATGGCAACTTCCAGAAAAATACTACTGCAGAAATACTTTCTGGATTGAAATTATATTTAAAAGTTTGGAAATCCCCTGACTTTTGAACAATTTTCAAATTCTCCTAACTTCCCTGGTTCTTTGGGACCCTGTTCATTTTCATTATAAGATTATGGGGTATACAGTAGGTCCTAAACTGTATACAGTAATGTACATTAAGAGTACAGGTCAGTGTAAACAATTCGCCATTTTTTATTGGTATTGATAATCTTATCCTTTATGGTGGATGAAATGTGCAATTGTTAGTGTTTTTCCTAAATTCTCGATTCCCAAACTTGGGTAACAAAACACCTTGGAAGACAACTATAATTTCACTTAATTATGTGTTTGACTTGGTCTTGATACACTGTTAATGCAGTTCTTCCAAATCATCAGAAATGCAGCCGTGTTTGTCATAAGTCAATACAACATGGTATATACAATAACTCACACACAAATTTTAACTGAAATAATATTTTCATCATATGTTGTTTCATTCGAAATCCTGAACAAATTTATCAAGCATGAACACATTTAAAAGCATGTGGTTTCTGCGCCTAACTGCCCATGACACCTTTGGGAATGATGTACAGTTTGAATGATGTACAGTAATAGAAATTATACACGAATGAAAATTATTTCAGAGGAACTAAATTTGTCTTTTCTGAAAATTTCAGAATGGTTATATCTAGTTTTGGCGGTCTTTAGCACAACCCAATTGGCAAATACATGTACATGTATATTAACAGTATATTGTTCAGTTATAGTCAGAAGAGTTAAAGCATTAGTTTCCGTTGAATACTTGGGCATTTATGCTCATTTGAAGTTGATGATTCCCAAAGGAGTCATTAGCCCAGAAAGGGTTAAGAAAGTCTACTTCTAAATGTAGTAAATATTTAACCGAAATTGGGTAAAAAGGGCTTTTTTGACTAGTGGTTTTGGGTGAGGAGGACCTTTTGAGAAGCAGTTTTTGGGTATAATGAATCAAATGAATGAAAAAGTTGGGTTCTTCACGGAGAAAGAAACGCCCAATAAAACGTAAGAAAAACTGACAGTAATTCTGTCATTTGTTTATTACGGCTGTGGATGACACTCCATATTTTATAATATTATATTCGTATGTTACATATGTATATCGTACTTTAATTTTATTTTTCTTTAATGAATACTTAAGACGGAGATCGGCATTGCTTCCTCGATTCGGATCGACTAACACAGGGCAAAGGTATTGATACAAAAATACAAGATGCGAAACCATGAATTTAGAAGCATCTCGACATGGTCATGTGACATTAACAACAATAAATAAAACGATAATTGAATAAACGACTAATGCATTGATGATGATTTCCACCGAACCCTGTATACTGAACTGAGAACTCCAGTCCATTAGTTTCTGATGGCCACTCAATACCAATGCTCAAGAAAAATACATTGTATCTTTAGACTTAAGCAGAGCTAACTCCAAAGGTATAAGATATTGGAATGGCATTTTTGAAAAAAAAAAAAGCTGGGAGCTACCTAAATATGTCTTGATGTTAATAGTCAGCGATGGAATCAGAGAAAAATAATAAATCAAATTAGCATTGGAGTATAATTTATGTCGATTTACTGTAACATCTGCCCATAGATGGCACTGCATGACGTGGTATACTGGCAGAAAAATAGAGATATTGTCCAAGGCTATTTACGAGTTATGTATTACAATTCCGCAGGTTTAATCGTGCTATATAGCATGTGAAAATGTAAATAAATCCTGTGAAAATTTCAGAATGATCCATACACATTTAGAATTTTCTCAAAGAATAGATTTTTGACGTAAAAACCGCTGATGTACCGAAAATGTATATTAATGACGTTAAAATTAAACTCATTTAAGAATGTTGGAATCCATGTTTGGTATGCTTGCATTTCTTAAAAATTGCATTCATATTCAGGAAAGTTTCGAAAAACCTTAAAACCGGGGTCTTATCCTTCAAAAAAGTAACTTTTTTGGCCACCTTGTACAGGTCAATATTATATCCATTAGTGAAGCCCAGTAAATCACAGCTCACGAATGGCTCAAAAAACATTATATAAATACTTGTACAAACGAAATTGAATTTTGAAAAATCAAACGTAGTGCTTATTTAGTGTTGATACAAACTATGAATATGATTAACAAATTTAATTTTAGTTAGTATTTGTGAACATTTTATGCACACGGTGTATATTGTAATGTAGTTTTCTAGGCTAGGCTTCAGCATCTTAGATAGGGCCTAGTCAAGAAGTAAAATATAATATTGATTTTGAAGTATATGGTCATTCCACATTGAACATTCCACTTCTTAAAATAATCAAGTCCTTCATGATAAAACCAACGGTGTTTCGGTAAATATTTTTTCAAATGTTTATGTTGACATGAAAATAAAAATGCGATTACACTCGAGTCTAAACAAAGAGAATTGCGATGTTGAACTAAAATATTTACAGTTTTTGCATTGGGCTATTTGCAATTAGGCTGCGCTGACCGCTATATTAAAAACATATAGCCATAAAATTGCAGGATTCTTCATTAGGCCCATAATCAATCAACAAATTTGATGCTAACAGACAGCGTAATAACTGGGACTCGATTGCCGAGAGCGCTGCGTGCACGCAATTTTGCGAATTTCCTTTTTTTTTAAATTATGCTGTTTTTTTTATTTTTGTCATTTTTTATTTATTAATAGAAGTTTGTTTTCATAATTCGGTATTGGGCAACCTATAGCCCTATATGTAATTTCGTGAATTTTGCGATAACAAGTATAGCCAAAATGCATGCTGGCATGCATATTAATAATAAATATTAATAATGTTTTCTGCATTTTCGGACGACCTGCATCGTATGTTTCGCAAAATTGTGTGCAACCCAACCTTCGTGCATCTGACCCTTGTATACAATCTTTTAAACGGCATTCACTTTCAGTATAGTTGAAGCGAAAATTTTGATTTTGTCAAAATAGGGCACCATGGTAGGCTATAATAAATCCTCCTGCATTTATACTGTATAGTTTTGTACAATGAACATGAATTTATGTGACGAAGGCAAAACTGACTGAGCTCCATATACGTGTAGCGTATACGGTTTAATAATGCAATTTTTATTATTAAAGCCACGCGTTTCAATGCACCACTGACACATATAATCGCAAAATGTGTACTGGTAGGCCTAACGATTAATATGTAAACGGCTTTATTTCATAAACTGGCTTTTCCCATCACGTGCCAAGACATCAACTGGGTTTGATAACAATCAGAAATGTCGTCATGAATTATAGATTTTAGCATTCGTGCAGTTTTTGCATTCGAGTGGATTTATCCTAAAATAGCAGTTGAATGTTGAACACTAAACATGCCGTTTTCGTCGCCTGTATCAGTTTTTTTTATGAAAATGAGTGGCAGCTTCTGGCAAAAATGAAAAATGTATTTATCAAGTCCAAATGTATTTATACCCGCGCTCAGAATTTCATAAAAACGTATTCTTTCGTTTCTAAGTGATTTGATTGCAATCAACGTTTTTAATTGACATGAAAAATGAATCTGGTATACGTTTAAAGATGTCAGTGACACAAAACCAACGGGATTTTTTATGCGGGATTTTTGGAAAGTTTAAAAAGCGTACCTTGTAATTTTTCAAGTGTAAAGCGAAAAGATTTCTGAAAGTAATGTATGTGGAATGCTTTCGTGTAAATTCAATTTATGTTAAATTGCATTTGATTAAGTTTTTGTTAAACTTTTGAGCGGATTTATTATCATTGATGAATTTTATGACACAACAATGACGTCATCCACATACTTTCTATAGAAACAATACGAATGACGTCATTTAAAAAGAAATCTTGTATCGTATCATATTGCATATGATTATATTGGACGCATATACAAATTAACCTGCACGAAAGCCTACGTTGTAATTTTGAAGTTCAAAGCGAGAAGATTTCTAAACATAATTTATTTGCTTTGTTTTTATTTACATTTTAGTATTTTTTGTTGCTTAACGATTAATCGTGTGATTTATTATCATTTATGAATTTCATTAAATGTTTACAATTTTAAGAATGAGACAACCATGACGTCATCCTTAAACTTTCTAGATATAGGAACAATACGAATGACGTATTTTTTAAAAAAAAATTGCTTGTATCGTATTGTCTGTGATTGTATTGAATTAATGCACATGCATATTCAAAGTAGCCTTCACGAGTTTGGATATGTTACCATTTTAACTGGAGTTTACGTTCTATAGAAACAACACGAATGACGTCAGTTAGAAAATGTTGTCTCGAATCATGTATTGCGTAAAATGTAAAAATTAACCTGCACGAATTGTTCATAGCTTAGATTTTAACCAGGGTTTACTGAAATATCATAACCAATACGATACGAGACAACTTTTAAAATGACGTCATTCGTGTTGTCTCTATTGAAAGTAAACTGCAGTTAAAATCCTAACTAATCTAAACTTGTGAAGGTTAATTTGTTGATAGGAGGCATTTTTTTAAAATAATGACGTCAATCGTGTTGTCTCGTATGCTTATACAAATTAACCTTCACGAGTTGTTATTAGCTTGGATTTTAACTGGAGTAAACTACCGCAATATGTGCCCAGACATACCGGTACAGATGTCATATATATAGTTACGCTGTTTTACTATCTCTAGACATTGTATAATCAAAATATCCTTTTTTTATGAGGTTGTCTAGTTTGCATATTCCACGATCAATACTCTCATCACGTCAACATTCAAGCTGTGTAAATTAAACATTATAAAAAATACGAAATTTTTGTTCTGTTCCAGTACTGTTTGTTCTATACATGTATATACCAAGGTCACTCGTTTTGCGATCGTCCATAAATTCACGTTTTTGCACGGAGTATTTATTAAGTTAAGGCGAGTCTTTGTCCATTGAATTTTCTGTTAAACTCTGCTCGTTGGACACTAGTCCTTCCTTCATCCTCTTCTTCTGCTTCATTCTCCTGTTTTGAAACCATATTTTCACTTGGGTTTCATTCAGTTGTAAGGACGAGGCAATTTCGATCCTTCTGGCTCTGGTCAGATACTTGTTGAAGTGAAACTCTTTTTCCAGTTCCGTTAACTGTTTTGTGGTGAAATTAGTCCGACCAGAGTTATTGGAACCGTTCGTTTGACTACATCCAAAGTCCAATGGTACGGCTGGCTTGGGTGGCACTGACAAAAAATAGGAAACAAATTGAAATCATTATCGTTATAATATGGTCAAGAACAAAGAACACGTGCAGAGATATTCAATATCTCGATAGAGAAAGTAGGGTTTATGTAGGTATACAAATTTAGCCTGGGATCAGGGATGAGACCCCCTGATGTACATGACATCGTATACTTGCAATTCATAAGAAGTATACTAAGCTTATATACTGTATAACGCAATAAATAAACATTAAAATCCTGTTGTAAAAAATATGTGTTATTGTATATGTTCGTGTATGTTTCAAATGTATTCTCAGTGGGTATATAATGCTTTAACCAATTATTGTGTACGCTCCCATGTCAAATAGAATTTTCCTTATGTGTTCCTGTTAAAATACAGGGTGAGGCAAAAAGATGTTAACATTAAATGGGTGTTTAATCACTGTAAATTACAAGCCAGGGATTTGGTTACAGGGTTTCAATTTGGCACCCATCCCTCTCAATGCACTTATGGAGTACTGTCCATTGTTGTTTGTAAGGCCCACTGGGCCATTTCGGCAGGAATTCCAGCGATGACGTGAGTAATGCGGTGTTTTAATCTGCGAAAAAAAATATTTAGTGCCCCATACAGTGTTAACATCCTTTTGCCTCACCCTGTATATCGACTGAGCACAGTAGTGTATATTTTGAAAAATGCATATGATATTTCTTGCTAAAACGCATTTCCATGTTTATAATTTGGCAAATAATTCTCGGTTTTAGGACAGAAATACTATGGAAAAAATAACACACTTGACAGCAGCACTAAGTATTGATAGTGTATGCAATGATAATACCACGTTGTAGATAAATAATTTGATATCAAATATTAACTTCATCTTTCGAATGATTTATAGAGTGTGTAAAACAGTGCTTCAACCAATTACTGCAGTAAGCGTTCCCACATAAAACGGACCTTTTCTTATTTGTTTCTGTTAAAATATATTGCAATGTATTGGGGAAAATGCATAAGTAATTGTCTCCTTGCTAAAAGTAAAAACGCATTTCCATATTTATAATTTGGCAAATCGTTTTCGATGTTAAGGATAGAAAAATACTATATGGAAAATAAGGATAGAAAAATACTATATGGAAAAATAACATATTTCACACTAGTATACACGTTATTTATTAATATAGTATAGGCCTACTGCACTACAATAATCATTGATATAAATAATTTGATAACAAATATTGAATGCATCTTCCGAATAATGAATATATAGTTTTTCGAAAATTTACAGAAATTACTTAAATGTAACAATTTTCATGACTGTACGACATGCATTCAGAGCTAGGCTGTAACTTATACACGATATTTCAAGCAAAGGTGTTTTACTTTGTATCTTTTGTAGACTAAGCTATAGATAGAATACATGCTGACTCGCTGAAAGTCATTGAAATGTTGCGTAATAGGCGGCTTTCATTTTAAAGAAAGTGAGCTTAGTAATTGCATTGACCTTAATTGTACCAACATCAATGCAATTACATAACCCTGCTGTAAAACTGTGTTATGATTAATGTACATGTATGTTTGAGACGAAATTTTCCAGCATGGAAATTCAATGTCGTGTATATATATAGTGTAGGTCCATAATGACTCACTTTCTGATATAGAACCTGTCCTCACAATCATTCTAATATATTTAAACTGTTAACCTTAAAGGGCAATTTAATGTTCTCTTATATTGTGTTACCCTGGCTATCGTCATTACAAACAGTGCCAAGTATACAAAATTTTACTTTACAGTACATGTATATACGTAGTATTTGCCAATTGCCATGCACTAAAACATGCTTTTACGAAAATGCTTGATGTGAAAATTAGAACATGCAAATACCTCTTGTATATGTCAAATATATACATAAGCTCTAACGATAAGATTGCAAGACTTATAATATTGTATACATGCTGCCTTTACAGTAGCCTATATTTATTCAAATTGCATGAGGTTTGATATGTATATACGATTTAACGTATTCGTTGTCAAAGTAAATACACATTTATAAATGTTTTATACATGAACGTATAGGATAGTGCATTATATCAGTGAATGTTAAATAGTGCAAATGACCTTAATTCGTTTACAGAACGTTATTGTTAAAAGGCTAAAATTACTTTATTCATCGCATTTAAATTTTGATCAGAATTGTAATGGCTTCATTTGATAGTAAAATACAGTCGATACACAAACTAAAAAAGGTATTAATCATCGAACTTTTATTAATAAATAGTAATAATTTTCGAACGTTTTATACATTTTCTTGTATTTTATTTGCAGATAATTCGCCTTAAGTTGCTATATACGATTTGATGGGCTAAATGAAGTTCCTTATCAAGACCTACATGTGCAACATGAGGATCATCTTTTGAGCCCTTATTAAGTGACGACCAATGAGCATCAAGAGGGGACTAGAACGGATCAATGGATAAAGGTATGTCTACATCAAATAAATTTTTTATAAGTTTATTTTATAAGGTATACCTCAATGTTCATATATGCTAAACTTTTACGTGGGCCCATAAGATACATGTAGTTTCATTAACAGTATCCTGTAAACGTATTGTATTTTAAGCTTTAAATATATATTACCGGCAAGTGAGGTATGTTAAGAGGTCAATGTAAATAGCGAGCAATATTATAAACAAATATAAATATTTATAGTTCATGAACAACTTCTGCCTTTCAGAAATTTTGAGGGCTGCAAGTCAACTTAGCTTGAAGCATTTTGGAATATAAATAATACATGTATTTCGTTAATATTTATTCACGAAATATTATTTTAATTATAACAGAGGGTGCTTGAAAGTGTTGTAGCGAATAGCAACAGCATATTTGTACATGTCATTTGCTTGAATTTACTGTAACAGCATGGAATATTGCTATAAAGTATTTCGCCCGACTATCAAATTTATATAACTTCCCTAGCTTCAAAGCGAGGTACACTGTATATATTTTCGGATTTCTTGTCCTGGACCACAACACGTTACAGTTTTTGAATTGAAATTTAGCTTAACATATGCCTCGCCCAGACATACTATAAATATATTATGAACATATGTATTATACACATCTTATATACAAATACACTAAAGATTTAATTACTACTTGGAATATACATGATTATGCACGTACTGTCTAGGGACATACGTTAATTGCACGGGGTATGATTTCAATTCCATTGAAATCAACTCAATACCAAATACTTTATCAAAAAAATATGTCATGTGGTATTTGAATCCATTTGTTACACCCAGTTTATTGCGCGGTTATTCCAGTTGGGTGGACACCAACATTTATTGCCAAATTTAATTTCTATAATATACTTTTGAGTTTCACAACTCAATGTGTATTCAATAGATATGGCCCTGTTTGGTGTTTTGGAATTATCTTTATCAATAATTAGCGATGCTCTATGATTGCAGCTATATGCTATTAGCACGAAAATATGCTATAAAATTAGGCCTATATTCCAAATAGGATTTCTGATAGCCTAAATTACCGTGCGCATGTTCAGCGCTAACAACAGTTTATATTCTTATAAATAGGTTTAATTACCCTATGAATATTTATAAAACAATATAAATATATTTACGAGCCTAACAAGTGTTCCTGTTGGTGCGTGCTCTATTGTCTAGTCGTAATTATATACTGTACCATAATGAGGTCTTTATGTTCAATATTAATGGAGATAGTGCGATGTTATAAGCCTATTTCAAAGCAAATTTCGGCAAAAAGGGTGCTATATATGCTATATAAATGTCGCGCTTTAGTTTAGCACCTACTTTGTGCTACTTTGTGCTTATTGATGTATGGGTCATAGTTTTCGAAATATTTTTACAGGCGATTACTCTAATAGCAGAAATGCATATCTGTATATAATATATCAGATAAAGGGAATTGAGCAGTTTTGTGATTGTTTTTCTTTACACAAAATCGTGTAAACTATATGTATTTATAAATGATAGGGTTATGGTAAACACGTTTTGATTTCCCATCACGTGGTTGCTGAATGGATGTGACAATATTGCAATTATATCAATAAGCACAATGTTTCACAATGTGATAGGCCTTTTTAAACTACATGTATATATAATTTAACGCTCATGCAAAATATCATTCACTCAAAAATTCAAATTATAAAAGCGTAACCATAACAGTGCATGGAAACATTTACATTCTTGCATTCTGAATATAATTTCCAAGTTAACATGCATCTACGTGTAAAACCATTAAATATTGCCCATTTAGTGGCATCAGTCTACATGTTTGTAGCTCGTTGAATTAAAAAGTTAAAGGGACGAAATTGTCAACCCTATATGCAGGGGATGACATTCAATAATGAAAATGCATGTATAATATAAAACAACATTTAAAAATTATCACGTATAAGTATTGTAAGTTATTGTATAAGTTTTAACATTTTTAAAGTAGTTATATGTATAGTGAATAGTTCAAAAAGTTGCCAGCATTTTTATTTTATAAGAATATGATGGCACATTTAAAGTACACGTATAATTCCTCCCTGTATTTTTTAACAGGATACAGTAAATGTGCAACGATCATTATATTGAACCAGTTGATCAGGGAACCATAAATTACTAATATTCGCATAAAATTCTTATGCACAATGCATATGCATGTACATGCTTATTTCGTAAATATGCTTTCATATCATATGAAATGTTTTATGATATATGGATTATTTGCATGTTAAATTTGAAAATGTCACATTGAAGATTCACAAGTTTAGAGGGATCAAAACTGTACAGCTATGCTATATACAACACAGATATAGCAAATTATATTTACATTCGACTAAATTATCTTAAATAAATTTAGTTGTAGTTTTCGTGAATTTCGAGATTCACACATACTGTACACAAAAAAGAAAAGGCAAAATGAAAATTTATTCCATGTATGGTTATTCGCCTTGTAGACATTGCGCCACTTAAACACCATGCACAATAAACCAATCTTGGTTAATGCCATATTCCCATTATATATATACATATATGATCTTGAATCCTTTTGTGGTTAAATTTGCAGAAACGTACACGTGTATAGGCCTACATGTTGTGCAATTTTCTCATGCACACTGTAGATAGGTGCTTCCGAAATGCATGTATAATCTGATTTTAAAAATGTAATTATGCAACGTTTATAATTGCAGAAGATAAGCTTACATGTATAAATGTCAGTTTGCTAATGCAAATCTGCGCTTCCAAATAATGTATACATGAATTGTTTAATATTGCTTAATATCGCACAATTGCTCGATATTACAATTTAAAAACAGTCTGATTTTAAGACATACTAAAGTAACTGAAAATAAGATGTGGGCCTAACTGTATACGTTTCGGACATAAAATACGTCTTAAAAACGACTGTTTTTACATGTCACGCATGCATGAATATACGCATTCTATTATATTCTTATTCTAGTTTTATTTTAACATGTATACATTAACGTATTGATGTAACTGAAAGTTAGATGAAACTATACATTTCGGACATGGAATCCGTCTTAAAAAACTGCTGCTTTTACAGGGTGCACGCATCAATAAGCTCATTGTAAAATCTATATACATGTACATGTAAGTAAATCTTCCCTGATCATTTATCCCATTTATTAAACTGGGGTCACTGCCTGGAACCCAACTAACCGAATATCGCGCTACTGGAATATCACGCATTCAAACCATAAGTCTTAGGCCTGTATGGCGGAGGTCAAAGGTGGCAAGCATGCGAAAGCAACGTGCACATGGTGGTTACCTGGTTTGGGTCGTATTACTATACCCAAATTATTACTACCCAATTATAACTTAATACTAAAATGTACTTACATGTCCATAAAACACATTGTAAAAAACAGTTCTCTTTTAAGAAGTATACACATGTATTGTGCCTTAACCGCATTGATTTAAATGAAAATTGTATACGCTACAGGCATAAAATTCGTCTTGAAAAACGATACTTTTTAAGTGTGTGTATAGCACGCATCGATAAGCTCGTTGTAAAACCTAAGTAAAATTTTCTCCGAATCTATTTTGCCATTTCTGCATGACAACAATTGTCAATGTAGAATACTGCACACACATGTATACCCCACTGACACTAACCATATTACTGCATGCGTATCGAGCTAGTGACATACGTGGTTTGTTACCTGGTTTGGGTAGGTTCCTCTTGACCTGCATCCACTTGTAGGTGGGCACGTTCTGCTGCTGCTGTTGCTGTCCCTTGGCGCAGGGCGGCTGGGGGCTTATTGAGCTGGCCGGACTAGCACTGGGGGACTCTGAGAGGGCGCTGCACTCGTACTCCCCCACGGGGCTGTACTCTGATCCGTTGTACCTGAGCGGAGTGCTGGCGTAGGCGCCCGTCTCCAGGTACGAAGGGTAACCGCAGGCGGACGGGGTCTGCTCGCTGTGGGTCACGTACGTTCCCGTGTACACGCTGCCACCAAAGTCCACTTCGTACTCCTGACCGTGCTGCAGAACGGACGAGGCACAGTCGTGGTAATCCCCGTAATTGTTATTGTCGTTGTTGTTGTCGTTGTCGTTGGTCAGCACGGGTTCGCCACCGCACGCGACCAGGTAGCCGCCGGGGTCATCGGGCCCCGTTGACCCCGACGACGTCACGTCCAGGTTGGTGTAACTAAGGCCATTGTCGTTGATGATGTGCGGGTGGTGAGGCGACGGGGGCTGCACCATGCAATCCGTGCGACCATTGTCGCCGTTCAGATAGCCCGCTTGACCACCGGTCAGCACCGACTGGTGGGGATGGTAGTAGGCGGCGGCGGTGCGGTGTTGGTGCTGGTCTAAAGGGTATCCTACCTGGTGTTGATGTTGATGATGGTGATGCTCCTCCTGATGCTGCTGCTGCTGCTGCTGATGTTGATGCTGGTTGGGATGATGACCGTTGGTGATCGGATGCTGACCACCGTAGATGACCGGTGGTCCGCAATGGCCGGTGTCGTAGGACAGCGACGTGGGGTGGTGGTGGTGATGATGGTGTCTCTGCGACGCGACAGAGACAACGACGGAGGAGGACAGTACTGTCGTTGCATCGTCGCCATAAACGACATCAGAATTCATAATTTGTGGACTCCCCCCGCCACCCTGGCCAGCTCGGGGTTTTTTGCCACGAAAGGCAAAGGCTGTCCGCCCGAGGTGCGACTGATAAATCAGAAAATAAACGCTCGGTAAATCATCGGCAGCGGCTACGAGAGGGCTGGATGGCTAACGTCACCGTCACGTGACCGGACGCAGCCAATGGCGAGCCAGGGCTGCCGAGGCTGACCAACGGACGGGCCGCAGCGCCAGTAGTCGGGACTCGGGACCCAGAGCGGAGAGCCGCAGGTCCGGGAAAAAACCTGGAAAAGGCAAAATGGTACGTGAGCTTACATATCAAGAGACACGGTACTCAAGAGTATTGACGGGAATTTGAGGGTTAGGACTCGTAAAGCGACAAAGTTAGGACATGGGCACGGTTGAGACCCACTCTGGGACAGGCCCGAAAGCCGGAAATAATGCGGGTAACGGGGCTAATTTATGTCACGAAATACGAGAATAAAGTTCCGATTGCAGCAAACTTGCGAACAGCTGAAGCTGAAATCATACAATATTCTTAATCCCTGTAAGTTTCCTATTTTGGTTTAATTAGAACGTATGTTGGGGAATGCTGCGTATTTTTGAATTGAAACCTGGATAAGCTGGAATGCTCAGAATTTTGAATTGGAACATTGAAAGCCTGGAAACATCAGAGAATTTGATATTCAACCTGGTAAACTTGAAAAATTTAGGGTATTTTGAATTGAAACCTGGAAAACTTGAAAAATTTAGGGAATTTTGAATCGAAATCTGGAAACCTCACTCAATTTTGAATGGAAACCTGGAAAACTCATGGAATGTGTAATTGAAACCTGGAAAACCTTAAAAATTTAGTAAATTTTGAATTGAATCCTGGAATTTTTTAGTGTCAACATTAAATTATATCACGTGTTTGTTCGTGTGAACTGCCGTTTGGCCTGGTAATCAATTCTACCATTCCCCTAAAATTCAGCATTTGTAAAAATTTTGCTTATCCAAGCATTATTGGTGATTTAATTAAAACATTAAAATTGCCGCCAGGATTGCCAGTGTTTCTTTCATTATTATTATAATAATTTCCAAATACATTTCGAGGAAAATTCTGTACACATGTATCTAAAAACTGTTATTTCTGGTAGTTTTGGTCAAAGACCGATCGTAAAATCCCTCATTGGGACATGTCTGTTTGTAACGTTGACTAAAAACTGCCATTTGGGATATAGTTAGTCACAAAATGTTACCTGTGACTCACAGTGTTTCCTTATTATTATTACTAAATATTGTTTTTAATAAAATTTTGGCACACATTCAATCATTGAAATATACTTTTAGAACCTGCATGGAAAAATTAGATTGAGCCTGGAAAACCTGGCAACCAAAATAATTCGTTCCGCTTACAGCATATTCTATATAACCAAAGAATATTCTTCATGTAATTTCCCTACTTGGGGTTGATCAGTCCATTTAGATGTTTTTAGGTAATCGACGTATGAGTATTTCAACATACCACCACAAGGCATCATTGGTGCTGACTGTAGAGTAATTAATAGAAATTTCCAACATACATGGATATAGAAAGGAGTTCAAAATTTACCTGAAATCAAATATTTAAATTTCTCATTGTTCGATATAATCGGAATCTTGAGTGAAAACTGGAATATATCCAGTTTTTAGTGTAGGTGTGGACAAAGGAGTCAGGGTGCCATGTGAGAGAGGATACAAATGAGGTTTTTGGATACATTTTCAGATGTTGAATACAAATGGATACAAAATTCCTCTTTTGGGACAAAGTGGATACAAATGATATTTTGTACATTCTGTTAAGGCTATATTTCCTATATTTTCCTATAGTTTACTGCAAACTGCTGTGATAAAAAAAGATAGCAGATTCTGGCTGAAATTCATCATCTGAAATCTGGTTTTGTTTAAAAAAATTGCCTACAACATTCTCTTGATTATAAGTATTTCTAAGAATGTCTTAAAAATGCATTATGGCTAGTTTTTTTTTTAATTTCGCCTACGCTGTCCTCTTAAATGTTAATATTTACACCAATATTTCTAGTTTTTGAAAAAAAAATTGTCGAAGATGGGGTACAAAAGTCTTACTAAAATTACGTGGTTGTGGTCCAGTGTTGAGAAACGCTGTTTAGTTCATGAAAATTTAAATTTTTTTCTGAAACATTTGGTGAAAATTTGAAAGAAAAATCAGCTATTTGCATGTGAAGAAATACGAAAAAAAATCTAATATCTGCTTGTGAAAATGTGTGAAAAATTGTATACCAACTGGCCACATGCCTTTGAACAATTACTATGAAAAACTAGGAAATGCCCTAAACTGGAGAAATTTACTGCTTTTTTAAAGAAAAATTTCCCATATTTTCTTCTATTTGTTCTATATTTCCTATATTATTTTACCCCTGTACTGCTTGACAGCCTGTTTGTGTTAAGGAAGCCTTACACGGCCTTAATTCAAACAACATTTCGCCAGAATAATACGGCACAATCATCTTGTATCACCATGAATAAGAAGACTTAAGATTAAAATTTATAGACTTATAGTGGCATAGGCCTAAAGATTTCTTGCTCCATCTCTGATGCTGCTCGATAGTGTCTTTACACATAAGTAAGAATTCGTGAAGAGTGGATACATTCGGATAGCAAAGTGAATATTTAGGTTACATTTTGGATACAAATCAGTCTTTTGTTGGATACAATTTTGCTTAGACCCACTCCCAGCCCTGAGTATGCAGGAAATGGTAAATTGGAAAGTAGATAAATGGAATTTTTTCTTAGCAGAAATCATATCCAGTATTTATATAGGTGGATTTGGATTATGAAAATTTCATGGAAACTCCCCGTGTCAATTAACATAGTACGGTATACGAGCGTATATTATGCAGCTGATTTAGAAAATGTTATACAAGTTGCATATACACGTAGTTACTGTTAGACTAACTAACATATGTGTCGTATGAACATTATACCCGTTTATTATATAGTTTACAATTGTGTATTTAAACACAATGAATTTAGTGCTCTTATATTGGCTCATCTCCAGTTGTATTCGCATTAGTTTTAATTGCTTGTTAAATGCATAATATGCAATTAATACCCGTGCACTGTCATTTTACAAACAATTAAATGTGCACTAGGAATGGTATTAACACAAAAAAACAAATTTCATAAGAAAATAATCTAAAGAAATTTAGGGATAATAGTGAAATTGTGATCTGACAGCATTTCGATATTGAAAAAATATATATACAAATTGACATGGATATAGTTTCAAAACCATTAATATACCCTTGGAGGTTAATTCATTAAACCCCATAAAAGTATTAAATCGAGGAAATAGCAATTTAAAGATAGCAGGAGTTACAATGATTTCAGAAACAGAATTGGGGAAGCCCGAAACTTGCAGATAAGTAAGCTTATATATTCACAAATGGAATTTCACAAAGTTTCTGAAACTACGAGTATGGGTTCGGGCCGAAATTTATAGATATGTGTTCATGAGTTCTGGTATTTGTAGTATCTGATTTCTTTGACAAATGGTGGCTTTATTTTTGCTATTATAAACTTTCAGAAATTTTGTTCCTGCATGGATATAAGCTAAAACTTAAATATGCCAACTGGATAAACTCCATGTCAAAGACTGGATGGTTGGGATTTTAATTGAAGTAAACAATTGCGTGCGTGACTCAATCATGAAAATTATTTGACATGACTATTTTTGTTCGTACACATGTGGAAACTGGACATTTATGGAATACGTGACATTATAATGGAAAAGAGACTTCATTTACGTGTAAAATTTCATGGTACTCCTCCGTAACGGATGCAAATCACTGCTGTACAATTATCCCTCAGTTATTAACATTGGTGGTTTATTTAAATTTATTTGTATATACAGTATGAGGGGCTTCCTCGAATTCGAAGTGCCCCTGCAGCCACTCCAAAAGGGTCAAGCCCATTAGTACAAACTTTGAAAACCACTTATAAGAAAGTCATTTTTACCCATGGCAAAATGGCCTATATACTGTGATATACATGCATATTAACAGCAAAAAATTTGATATAGGCTACTGAAGAGCATGCTGTATTTATTAAATAGCAAATACATGTACATGTAAATATTTGCTAAGAGTTTTCCAGAGTATCGGTGCACCCTGACTGATCACTTTCTTCACACTATATATTTTACACTTATACGTTAAATTTTAATATTGTGTAAACCGTGGTGTGTCATTGTTCAAACGTTTAACCAAATTTTGGTTAATTTATCCAAGTTTGTGAAACGTGACAATAGCTAAAGCCCAGCTTCCCAAACGCATTTAGTTAATTACTCTGAAATATCACCCCATTCAGGAAAACTATTCACTAAATCAACAACACTGATTGATTCAAATCATTAACAATTGCCAGTTGTTAAGATTGTTACAGAACATTCAACACTTTTGCGGTAAATTTCAATGTGTATACATGAATATTCCTGAGTTTTCGTTACCCAAAGAAAACCCACTTTTAATCAATTTTGGGTAATTTATCCAGATTTGGGGAGCGTGGCTACAGCTACTGTATATGGGCCATGTAGCTTCCCAAACTCGTTTATTACCCAAAAACCACTTATATATCAGAAACTCCTTGTTATCTAGATCTGCTTATCAGAAAGTCCTTGTTACCCAAAGTTGTTAATCAGAAAGTATTTTCCCCAATTCAGCTAAAATATTCATTATATCGTCAAAGCTGATTGATTCAAATGATAAACAATTGATAAGATTGTTGCGGAGCATTCAGAACTTTTGCGGTAAATTTCAATGTGTATATGCCTGAGGTGTGTCAATCGTTACATGTGGAAAACCCACTTTTCCCCAAATTTAGGTAATTCACCCAGGTTTGGCAATTAAGCAGGGCGCTGATTCTCAGCTTCCCATGCGGCTTTATTTATTGAAAGCACAGCTGCATGCGAGCGGAACGATCTATTCAACCCGGAAAAAGAGCGACATCTTCAACGCGAAAATCCCATTGAAATTGGCAATTTCAACTTTTTCGTCTTCGTCCCATCTCCAGTGGACATACATGTATGAGCGAAATAAAGTGCTTACTTTCGGGGGTCGCCCAGCACCGTGGCTGCTACAGCTCCTACAGTCCTAGCCGTTTCCGCTCGTCATCCGGGCATGTCGTTTTCATTCAAATTTTTTTCACTTTTCAACGTGCTTTTCGCCCCTGGTTTCGTTCGTTTTGCTCGTTTTTTGTTTTGTTTTGTATTTTGCCGACCTTCTCCACCTGCTCCGCCACACAGCACCGGCGCGGAAAGTGCACTGTCCACAAAACACGAACGCGAACCACTCGCAATTATTCGTCAGTGATGTCGACTCACTCGTCCCCGAAAGAGCTGACAGTGGCGCCGCCACGCCCCTGTTGCTTGCGCGTGCGATCGGTCCTCGTGCCGGCGTTCCAATTCGGTTTAAAATTCAAATTCAGACGCGGTTTTTCGATGGTCGCACTCCAGCCGATCGGCTCGCACGGAATGAGCCCAGCTTGTTGGAACGAGCTCGCCATGCGGCTAATAATGTCGATGGACGTACAGTACGTTGTTATTGGCTGGCCAACCAGCAGCACCTTGAAAAAGCAGCATGCGTCGATAAATGCATTAGCTGTCTGCATGATGGCTCATGGCTCATGGGGATGGGGGTCTGGCATGCGCGCTATTTTTCACCGCGTTTTCTGGCTCCTACCCCCTTACCTTCACCTTCCCACGCAGAATGGATTGCCGGGAGTGGAAGGCGCAACGTGGATTTCATTAATCCGGGATGAACCGACGATGCTCCACGTTAATCGATTGGCTAATTTGGCTGCGAAACGAACTTAGTAGTGATTATTTCGTGGTTGTACTCGGTTCCAAATGTTCGCGAAATATGTATATTTCAAGTCTGCTCGTCTCTCTCTTATTTACTCTATAGGATTCTTTTTAGAAAAGCAAGTTAAAAACAATCATTTCTGGCTTGGTTTTTGTAAAAAAGCTGTTCGCATTAGTTAAGATATGTATAAGTTAGTTTAAGTATAGGTTAGGTTAGGTTAGGCTAGGTTCTGGTATATATAGGTTAGGATAGGTTAGGTAAGGTTAGGCTAAGTAAGTAATTGACTTAATCGAACAACTGTCTGCTATCGAATGTTGACGAACAACTTTCCGTGAACCCTGTATGTTGTATGTTGACCACTTGGATTATGACCACTATAGTAATTAATTTACTCTCTATGTGTTGACCAGCATGGTCTCAACGTGTAAAGTCATGGATGATTACATTTACTGGCTGCTTTGCAAAACTTGTACTGTACACCCCTGGACAGTAACTGTTGCTATAGAGTTCATTTTGAACCCCTTCAGTATAAAGGAGGCTGGGCAGTAATTAGGGGAAATTTCTTTTTTAATTGAAAACTAAAAAATAATACATCGCAGAATCTCGTTCCATATGTTGACCACCTCCAGAGGTTCTACTGTATATGTTTTTTTTTGTTTGATTTTTTGTTGTTTTTCCTTTGGTATTTTTCCTTTTTTTTGTCTTTATTCTGACCTGTTCTGAACTAATCTAACCTAAAAATGTAATTTAGCTGTACATATACATGTATCTAATTGTAGGCAATCACTGCCAGTCTACAAGCCATTAGGGGAAGCCCACTTTTCATTGTGCCTATGACGGGGCAGTTGTAGCAGTCTGCATGTTGTAGGGCAGCCTGGGCTCTATTCCACAAACGTGTACAAACTGATAGTAGCATTGTAACATTCATACATTTAATTTAAATAACTTATTAGAAAAAACAGCTTTGCTTATCATACCAACAGTATACCAAAAGTCATTAGACTCCGGACCTCTTTTCTAAGAATGACTTTTAAACATTCAAAATTGTAAAATTATCTTCAATCATGAAAATGGGAAAAAAATTGCCATGTAATGTAATAACAATACATGTATTTTAATTTTCTAAAACTAAAGTATATTCTACTATACACATGTGAAATTAGGAAATAAAAATGGCTATAAAAGGTAATAGGAAGAAGAAAGATTGCGGTCCGAGTTTACTTCAGTTCTGTAAACAACAACAAAAGAAAAAGTCAAATGTATAAAACATAACTCAAAATTTTTATAATAAAAATTGCACTGATAAAAATTTACCTTCGGTTTTTTTTAATTTTTTAATTTTAAAAGGGTGAAAAGTCATGAAAAGTGGTCCACTGATGTCTTTTGGGAAACCACTTATACCACGTAATTCTTGCGATGCTTTTTTATAAGATTGAAAGCATATGATAAGCATTTGCAATAAATAATATAAAGTGAACTAGATAAGGGCTGCATACAAACGTATGTCAAATTGACGAATTGCCGAATGCGTATACATGTAATGGCGAATTATTGGTGATTTAATGGTGAATTATTTTCTTGTAAGTCTGTCTTTTTATTATATTTCGATTATATGCAATAACTGCAAAATGGTACTATTTCATAAAATGAGATTGACCTTATTTTTTGAAAGAATTATTTAACTGCAAAGTTTAATTGTTTTTGCTCATATCACGTAATTTTTAACAACCAGCTTAGCATTACATTCGTGAAAGTTTTGGCAAAATAGCTGATTTTAAATATTTCCGCATATGTTCGGAATGTGTCGAGGTGTCATTGGTCAATACATGATTGATCCCCCATGCATAAGTGGTCTTAATGGATGCGTTTGGGCGTGCAATGACCATGGGCCCAGTGCTACACCTGGGTCAGTGTGTAAATAGCGGCGAATGGGCGGGGGACAAAGGGTCCGATCTTAAGATAAATTCAGGTGCCTTAAGTATGTGGACAGTCGTGGGGAGAGTGAGGTCCCATCTATGGGTGACTTCTTTGAAGAACCTATTTTTGGACGAATTTCAGTTGATTTTACCTTTGGGATTTGGGATTTCTTTACAACAAATTTCAAACGCTTATCATTGGAAAAAACTGAAGTTTTAAGGACAAGTTGAAAATAGCTGTCAGATGCACTATTTTGAACCCATATTTGCAACTTTTAAATACATGTACATGCACTTTATCCGCAGAAATTACTTGAGATAAACTTTAAAAATAAGCCAAGAATTTATAGAATACAAGCAAATTAAAAAGAAGCTTTTCTAATGTAAGCATGCAACACGATTTTTCTATTTCATATATGCAGTTCATTGATATTTGACTACTGCATGGCAGTTAATTTATGTATTTTACATGTATTTTTGGAATATGGTTTTATCTTAAGACGTGTATTTCACAATAGGATTAAGGTCTTTATCATGTCCCACTTCAGGGTTCCCCCAGAACTGGAGACACCGGGAAAAGTCACGGAAATTGAAAATTCCGGAAAACTAAGGAAAAATACAGGGAAAATTCATTTACTTTGAAAAAGTCGAGGAAATTCAACGAGCCAGTAAAACATTTTATATAGATAATTATTGGTTAACACAAAAAATCAAGAGTTAACCAATTCGGTGCAAGAAATTAATAAAAAAATTATCAATTTAAAAAACTAATCTAAATTCGCGGTTTCCTTATGTACCCTGCTTGTGTAATATCAGCAATAAATACAGCAACCCTTACATTGGCATATGTCGTATTTTTGCATTTTCAGTGGTCAGTGTGGTCAGGGGAATTTTTTAAAGCTTGAAAAAGTCAGGGAAGTTGAAAATTTCATTTCTGGAGAAACCCTGTACTTCATACCAATAAAAAAAACTGCTGGGATTAAAATGTTATTAGCTCTATGCAATTATAAAGTAGGCAAATAGCTACTGGCTGCTGAAGACTTTGAGGCAGAATACTTTCTATTAATACATGTGGTTTTACTTAAAAATGTCATTAGATCTTAACAAGAAAATAAACTAAGCGAGCGGAATGTACATGTAGTAGTCAGAGTAGCCATTTGTCCCCAGTCATTAGCAATATGCGACCTTGTACCTGGAATGGCGACAGGAAGGCTGTCAGTAGTTTCTTGTTTGGAATTTTCGAATTGCTCATTGCAAGACCCTGTCCATTTCGTTGTGGTTGCAGAATACTAGCATCGTTTTGTAATGGCAACAAAGCAAAAATTATTCTTGAGTCGGATGGGTTTTAAACTTTTCTGTTATGCTATTGAAAATAGTGAGGTGGAGAAGCCATGGTGCAACTGCAGTTTCTGTTGTGACGTCATTGGTGAGGTTGCATTACACTTGATATACATATATAAACATTTTCTAATTATACTGGGTGCATAGAATAAATTTAGCTTTTGTTAATGTTATACACCGCGTGAATAACCAATGCCATTGCCACTGTTGACAGGGAAAATCTATACATGTACATGTCATGTATGTCTTGTTACGTGAACCCAAAGGCTATTCTTGTAATTCAATTAAACGTCCTGTTATTAATTTTTAAAGTTGTAAAGAACCTTAGTAAACACCTCATACATATTCATGTGCATGTATATGTGCAGTGTATATTGTATACTGTAGCTAAAAAGGTCTTTCATGCAAAAACGTGAGTTCAATTCAATTCAATTCAACTCAGTACCCTACTATCAGTAACTGAATACCGTGTGGTAGGGGGGTGTAATCCAT
>JAQGAF010001424.1:0-31150 GCA_034687865.1 Kryphioiulus occultus
AGAACCCATTGACAATCATTGTTGTCTCATGTTTTCTGCACGATACCCGGATGAATGGGATATTGATACGGAAGGGATTGTGGAGTAATTTACAGTATATTCTTCCTCATACATTTGAACACGGCATCTTTCTCCATGATA
The DNA here is from genome assembly GCA_034687865.1 of Kryphioiulus occultus. Taxonomy (NCBI): domain Eukaryota; kingdom Metazoa; phylum Arthropoda; class Diplopoda; order Julida; family Julidae; genus Kryphioiulus; species Kryphioiulus occultus. The sequence continues at coordinate 142 of JAQGAF010001424.1, forward strand.
CACATTTAAATGGAAGGAAAACTGCTGCCGAAATGAACTGCAACTTTTCATGGTTTTACGACCTCGAATTGCACTGCAAAACCACAGACAGGCATAAAACAGCACCGAAACCAAGATTTAGGAGGATTTAAAGGCTATATCTGCAATTTGAATAATTTGAGAAAATTAAAGCGTGGATCCCTTTGGATTGTCGCATACCAGCTTTCTATGCATTTTTTTTTTTTGAAAAAGCACAAAAAGCAAATCATAAATTGCACTCGAATACTTTCATTCTAAATCCTCGGTATATTTGATTCCAACTAGATTTAAAATAAAAAAAAACAAAACTTGTTCTATCTGTAAAACACATTTAAGACATATCCATGTTTCAGCTGCAAGTTTAGCACTCCGGTATCCATCGTTCATTTTATTCATCAAATATTTCTTACTCTTTGAGAAATAGAACATTGCTTCCCAAATCTGGATAAATGACCAAAAATTGGATAAAAGTGTTTTTTTGGGTAACGACACACCTCGAAATACACATTACAATTCACCGCAAAAGTGTAGTCTCCAAATAATATAATTAATATATGCCCGAATTGTGCAAAACTGACTTTTTGAGAAACGGTTTCGGGTAAACAGACTTTTATAGGTTTTGAAATAAATTTCCCTAGTGGAGTGGTAGGAGTGGTATATTTGTTACTTATTATATCTAAACTGGAAATATAACACACATTTTCATACGGAACCAACCAATTCCAAAAAAGGATTTTTGTGAAATTATCAATTTCATAACAATTTCCATGCAATTACTTGTCATCCATTGATTTTTGTGTTAACCAATAACTAGCTATGCAAAATGTATCATTAATTTCTTGAATATCCCTAATTTTCCCCCGACTGTTTCAGGTCGTTCCAATTTCCATGACTTTTTCCAGGGGATATTACATTAAATTTGGGATAAATTAAATGTTTGCCCAGTTGGATGTTCATTAGAGTACTTATGAAATTCTGAACTAACGCTGGAAACTTTGAATGCATTGTCATTGCTTTCCACATTCAAAGAGTATTTAAAACCACACTTATGCTACATGAATTTCAACTTGAGTAAAATGCAGTATTTAAAAGGAAATTGCGGAGAATGAGAAACGATCAAATTGGGTTAGTTGGGATATTACACTAAATTTTGGGTGGATTGGATTATGATATAGCATTATACAAGTACAGACTAAATTACCATTTAATGGGAAATCGTTTTTTTAATGAAACGAAAATAAAAATCGTTCCTTGGCAAACAGGTATAATGAAAACCTAGTTTTTAACGGATTAAGCGCCGACGCAGCAAATTGAATGAATGATTGAAAACTCATCAACATGGTAAATCCATTAAGGATAGATAGTGCCTGTTTAAGACACCAGCTTCGTTGTTTTAAACTATTTGCGTATGAATTTGTGCATGTGTGCCATATGAGCAATCGATAAAAACATCAGTTAACTGATATGCCATATACAATTTGTACATGTATAACTGTTTTCTCATTGAACGTTACGATATTCATTGACATGCAGTAGGTCGTTTTATGGTTCAAAAATTGTTTAAGCGTTACATATTAAGGCATTCATTAACGAATTTACATATGGGAAATCGTATATCTATAAATGAAGTCATTTTTTATAAGCTAAAGATGGTTTTATGATATTTTCTCATTTAAATCGGATCATTAACCTTTGCCGTTTGAGGTCAATTAGCTCGGCTTCCAATTTCTACAAATTATTTGTAATGAATATTAGGAGGATACACAGGTGCTTGGCTTTTAATTATTAAGCTTCATCAATATTGAATGTCGTCAATAATGCTGGTGAATGAAAGATGAAACTCACCAGCAAACTATGCCTTGAGCAGCTGAAATATTTAACCAACACTTTCATGTATTTTTAATCTAATTGCACAAAGAATTAAACTAAAACAGATAAATATCAAACGTTAAGAGTTTATTTTAAACATCCGAAGCTCTCTGCAAATGATAAGTTTTGAAGTCGACATACTGAAGTAGATGCTCCAGTAGGATTACTTGCAATAAAATTTGACATTTCTCACATTAACAATTGATAATGAGTCTGTAGCAACTGCAATTTTAAAAACTGGAAGCATTTACTCGCCTTCAAGTACAAGTGAAAGTAGTGCTTCTGAGCAAATACATTTAGCTTTTAGCACCTTTCGATCCAAAAATATCATTTCAGCCAATCTGAACACATCAAATACAGAGAAACAAGTGGTGATTGGAAGCTCACTTGAATCTAACATGTGGCTGCAAGTACTTAATGGGCACAGTTAGGTAGATCGATATACTGTATGTTAGCCCAGTCTAAATTCATCACTTTGTCTTTTAAACTACATGTAACATCTTTCATAACTGTAAATTACGGGTTGGAAAACTTCATTTTCTGAATTGAGAGAAGTTAATTCAAAAGACAATTACTCAACTTTTTCAAAATTCAACAACGGGTCCTTTTAAAGCATCTCAACAATAATTCTTTTTCCTCATTTCTCTTAAAAATGAATAATGGAATGCGAGCATAAGTTGTAGCAACTAAAATGGTTTCCATGATTTTTACATGGTTCCCAAGGCTTCAGTAAAGATAAAATCCCTTGACTTTCCCATGTTTCCTAGTTTAAAATATGTATTCCCCCTGGCGTTTAGCTGCCACATCGATCAATATGAAGTAAAAACCTTGCACACAACGTCAAAGCACATAGGAATGCACTTTTATAACTTAGATGTTTAAATAGGAGTTCTCATATGCTCAGAATTTATTCAAATTTGCGACACTGACGTACTGTAGTCAAATACCGTAAGGAACTGGTCAGTCATATTGGGGTTTTCTTTCATTGAAACAAAGGGCAACTTCACCTAACAACGACAGTACACCCCATAATCGATATATGACATAACTTCCCAATTGAAATTCTAATTAAAAACATGGAAATCCTTTGAATTGTTGAAATAATTTCAAAATCCCCCTGACTTTCAAAGGTATTTCACTCAGTAACAAATCCCCTGACTTTCGCAGGTTTTGTGAGAACCTTGTTTTTAGAAAACATGCGTCCAATTACAAAGTCACACAACCACTTATCAAGTTTTTAATGGGCATAATATAAAATGATGAAAACATCCAAACACTGTTTTGGCAACATTGCCAGGTGCATGCATGGCTTAAACTGGGATTAACTTTGACAGATATAACAACAGAACTTCAAAAAGCAACCGAAAAACCTTTATCTGGGGCGTTTATTGAGCAAATAGCAACGGCCGCTAATAATAGACGTCAAAAGCATAAGGGAAAAACATAATAAATTTGATTAAAAAGAAGTGACTTACCATTTTGATCAATGACGATGACTTCTGCTCTCTGGCCAGTTCTCCGGACATGGGAATTTCGTCTATAATTTCTCGGTGGGCTTGGCAGCTTGTGACAGCGCAGAAGATTAGCAGGGAAATCAGGTGAACATCCCACCTGGTCATCGTATCGATTTTATGCGAAATTTATGCGAAAAATATTTGCAACTTGGTTGTAAAAAATAAGTTTGACAGCGTCGATTAGATGGCTATTTTTCTCGAAATTACAAATTAAATCAGTCTAGGAAAAACTTTGCTTTTAGCCCCACAAAAGAATTTCTAAGTCAAGTTCTGCTTATGTGAGTTATTAACAAATACTCCTCTGAGAATTGGAGCAAAAATGTGGACCCTGCGTCGCAAATAAAACACTTTTCAAAGTCAAGATGCCGGTGAAACGAGTTAATCGAAAGCTATTGGTCCACAGTTTCGAGCAGTCGTGTGTTGTGTTGCGTTAAAAGAAAGCTGATGAATAAAGCCAGCAACTATAACCATACCATATTACCCTATATTTGCTGTTTTTTCCCTACAGGGGTGTGTTTGTGTCTCTCTCTTTCTCTCATAAGATTCAACGCACTGTAGTTGCACGGTCCAACCACAAACGTCAAATATTTATAGTGGGCTGACTGACGTTCGAAGGTTGAAGAAAAAAAATATATTTCAGCAATTCGCCTAATTTCAATAAACACACCCTCTCTCGATGACAGAAAACTCATCACTTCGATATCAATCTTGGATATAATAAATCGATACACCCCGTAGCATTAGCGTCATGCATTCAATCTCCCTATCTGGATTCAAATTGATTCAAAGTGGTGCACTTATACAGATATCTTACTTCACAATTATCATCGTCTTACTTCACATCTTACTTTTCAATCTTAAGTTCCCACCAATCGTTGCCAAACAAATTCTGATTGTTCATATGATGAACATCTGTACCTACCTGTAATGAAAAAAGAAACTAGGGTTAATATCGTCAACATGATCACACTGTAAAGACAAATTGAGCACTGAAAGATGCATCCTACTGTTAACAAATAAATATACATCAACATACTGTACGATGCATGTAATAAAATATTAGATTAGATTAGATTAGAAATGATCTTAAGCGATCTCAGAACTTGAATCGAAACAATGATACGAGTATTTCCCATATTTTTTGTTTGTTTTTGTATCTCATAACGAAAATATTATTTAAACAGCAGATGTACGTTGAAAAAATATTTTCATCGAAAAAAAATAAGATCGTATAAATTTGAAGAAAATTCCATAATTCAATTAGAATAATGCCGTATTATTAATTGAACAATTGCATGAATAGCTCGGAGCCCATACACAATTTCCGTGAAATGCAACAACAAAAATATCAGGCGAATATACATGTAGCATTTTTTAAAACGAATGTATAAATAATGTACCTGTAGATGTGATTCTGTGCACTGATTTCTGTTTAAGATTGCAGTTACAATACAAACACGAATTTTTTTTATAGGAGACATCAACTGGGATTTCAAAATTATTCATTAAATTTTCAAATTCCCTGACCTTTCCAGGTTTTGAAATAAATTTCCCTGACCACCCTGACCGATGAAAATGACAAATATGGTATATGTCATTGTAAGAAATGCAATATTTATTGCTTGCTTAGATAGGTATTTCTGTGAAACTGGCAATTTCATTACAATACCTGCGGAATTAGTTGTCATCCCTTGATTGTTTCGTTCATCAATAACAATCTAGGTAAAATGTATCATTCATTTATTGAATTTCCCTGACTTTTTCAAAGTGTGGGAGCCCTGTAATTTAACTGTGTAACCGTGATGTATACAATTCTACCAAATACGTTAAATCTGTACATTTATTTTATGTATTATGACATGGTACTGAAGAAAACTTTGCGATTTGATAAATGGTGGTGTAATAATTTTAATTTTTCCATGGTTTCCATAATTAGGAAATAGTTATTGCAGTAAAATAACATCTGACTCAATATCTGACTCGTAGTGCAAAAATAGTGTATACAGTACTATTACTGAACTGGTAACAAATTACATCTTCCATTCAGCGTTTTCGTTTAACGATCAGTAAACAAACAAGAGACCAAGATCAATGTCATCCTTCATACAAGTTTATATTGAAAACTCACCCTCGCATTTTGTTTTCATCAATTTTCGATCATCGCTAGCAGAAATTCGTGGAAAAAAGATCATGCATCAACGATCGATAATTGAAAATACTGATCGGAAAAGAACAAGAAACGTTTATAAATGTTGCCATGTTATGCCAATCAGAAACTAGAAGTTTAATTCCGTAATTTATAACAAGTTTATACCAATCTTAATTTAGATATTAAGACTAGTATCAGCAACGAGGAAGATATTGCGTTATGAAAATTCGCAAGTGCAGTATGAATAAATGGAGCATTAAAGTCAACCATACCTATACTTCAAAAAAGTCAGATAGACCTACTACCCCTACAGGCATAACTCATGATAACTGAAATGGTTTTGTGGGTCTAGATGAAATATCTGATATATCGATCGCCATTCAAACGCGAAGCCAATGAACTTGAATACAATGTTTGCTCTAAATTATAAACACCAAACATTTCCATAAAGATAATTATAGCTATAGTCTCATTTGCCTGTCGCCACTTTTTCACAAGAATGAGTCTCGATCCATGATTAATAATGCATACATAAGGCTTGGAACCAAATGCATACCTGTTCAGTCCGGTACTATCAAGTTAATATACGCCTTTGCTTCACATTATTGCAGCGATTATTCGTAATTTTAAACATTGGTGGGTACATGACAAAAATCTTAGATCTTTTGTTTATAACCCACAATATTTAATTTAAGCTCGGAGTAGCAAATATCTACAGTAGGTCTACAGACCTGAGGAAATGCGAAATTCAATTTCGTCCAATTTTATTTTTCAACTTTCTCGTATATGTCTATATTGTTTGTAGTCATTCTTGCTTGTAAAAAGTGTGAAAAAAACTTCCCAAATCGGTCCATCTTAAATGGTAAAAGGGAGTAATGTACCATTGTAATGCAAGAAATGACAGCTTAACAGACGTGCACATGTAAACATGTAAAATTATCCATTATCATTATCATCATAGGTCTTTTCATGTTTCCGCATTTATGAACGCAAAAATCATCATCATTCTTATCATTTTAATGGGAAATTCTGTAACTTCTCATTCGATAAAAAAATTGCAAATGTTATAAATGCGTTATTTCAGGATAGAATATGCATTGTTACTGTTCAACTGTTTTTTCAGCTGTATTTGCAACGCAAAAGACAAAAACAGAATTTTACGATTAGATGAGTGTCCACATGTACATGCATTGGCCTATAACGTATATAAATTTTGAGCAATTATCAAATGTAGTGTATTTTTAATCTTATCATCAATGTAGTATTATCAATGTTGCATTAAATTATTATAACTGCAGAATACAGCATATTTTGTAGAATAGTCAACAAATTATTATTAATAATTCTTGGAGACCAATATGCAGTGTAGATATTACATACGTTTCATTTTATTGATAACATGTGCTTTGTGCCTTTATGGTTTTGATAGCAGTTGCCAAATAACATAACTTAGGCTCAAATAACGCCAATAACACATGTTTATGATTCAAGAAACGTATCTTGAGGGCAACAGATGTTATATAAGAATTACTGGCAATGCATTTCATTCTGTTACAGTATGTGGCAAGCCAATACCCTATCTTTATGTACCAGAGTTCCGGTCAATATGTGATTTCATGGCACAACTTTAACCGGATAGTAAAGAACTATTAAACATAGGCTACAGCAACAGTACCTTTCAAACATGTAGATGTTAAATTGGCAATACGTTCTTCCCGAATGCCATGGCTATAAATTATTACATAATAATAATTGACAAAGCAATTGGGAAAAAACTAATAAAAAATACCACAAAATGCTTTTGATGTTAGCGCTTCAACAACTACTAAAAATTGAAATTTTAGAAATTGACTACATGATGGAACAGCTGTACACAAAAAGTACAAGATATTCAAGGCGAATCCAGTTTCTTTCAGAGCCCATCACTGCTTGGTCCAAATCAAAGTGGATGGTTTTTGTATAGGGTAAATAATGCAACCGAAATTGATGAATTGACTGGTCTTTCAATCTTTCACTGGAAATTGGTTTAAAGCCAAAATGGTGACGAATATAAAGGTAGTGAAAGCAGGACACGCGTGACTACATAAAAATGAAGGGATGAATTCGAAGAATAGGTCCTCTAGAGGACGAATGCAATCTGTGGACAGCTTTCTATATAATGTAATGGATAAAACGAAATTAAACTTGTCAGAAGTATATCATACAGTCGAGCAGAAAGAAACGTAGCTACAATCTTCAAAAATAATGTGAAGTGACGAATAGGGAGGTTATGACAATGCGCTTTACAGATGAACTCAAAGCAAACAAAAATGTTCAAATATTATTTGTTTATAAAGCACTTTTATTATGTCTTTTAAAGTTTTTAATAACCCTTCTAGTTTGTTTACCAGAGGTACAGGAAATGTGCTAGATTTACAAACAGGTTGTTGCCAGACTTGTTCATATTATATGTAGTTATAACTGATGCAGGCCTGATATTAACTTAAAACAAGCCAAAACCATTTAATGGTCTTCATTAGCTTAAATATTTATTTTTCTGATTGTTACTGTTAAGCTGTTAAGTTGAACTCATTGGTTGTTCGAGCAACAATCAGACCACAACACGAAATGTAGCCTACGGAAAAAGCACCAACCTAAGAAAAAGCTGATATTGGTCCAAGTGTTATGAATTGAAAGACACAGCCTAAAGAACCATTACAGGAAACAGTTTCAGAAAAAAAGGGGAAGTGCTCTTTTATTCTCCAAGGAGAAATACACAATGAGAAATGCGTGTATGCAGCTTTCACTCGACTCTATGCATTATTCAGCAATGCAAACTTGCAATTTTTTTTTGAGAAAAAGTTTCTCGGAAAAAAAAGTGGGCAAATTTTATTCACTTTCGACGGTCTGCTGGCGAAATCGATTAAATTTAAGCCAACAGAGTCACGCAGAAACCCTATTTGGTTAGCTGCGGATAAAAGTGTCTCGGTGTCATTGATATTTTCAATGTTCATTGCCTTCTGGAAAAGCAGTCATGGCCAATGATCCGAAAATGTGATATGTCGCTATACGTTACTAACCAATTAACATAAAATGCGCATTATTCAAATAAATTGAATCCTGAAGTTGATGTAAAGACAACAACAACAAAAAATAACGTGCAACAAGGTGATAACTCCACCTAGGAGCGAACATATAACGTGTATTGAGTAACATTTTCAGCTTGTGGAAACGGCTATGGTGCTGCTACCTATTGCATATTTGTTTAATATTGTTTAACGATCTCAACATTAACATCTGCAATTTGCCATTCATGGATGAACGTAATGCAACAAAGTAAGGGTTCTCTCCGAGATGACATTTTCAACTTCCCCGATTTTTTCAGGTTTTAAAATAAATTTCCCTGACCTCTCCTTGTTATCCAGGTTATCCAGGTTTGGTAAAACCCTGTTGTATAGTCAGGATACGGTTTTAAAAACAGGGCCAAGTTCTCTTATCTACATGAATCATATTGAAATAAGAAATGCTAGGAAAAGTACCATCATCTAAATTGGGTACATGTATATGAGTAATAAGCAGTACTGTACAATAAATAATGATGCCTATTATTATCTGGATCAAATCTCTATGTAGGTTATTATTATATATTTGCTGAAACATGAGCAAACTTTACAAGCACATTTAGTTCAGTACAGTATATAGAAAGTGTGTTCAAGTTGATCTAGATAAAGTACATCAGTTATTAGAAGAAAGTTGATATAATGAACATATTCGGAGTGGTTACATCAAATGTGCTTTTTCTACGACTTTGAAACTATAAACAGTAACATAACGTTTCTCAGAAAGGCAATTATCCAGAATTATGCGCCGTATGTAGGATGACTGCATTTATGCAAATAAGGCATTGCAGGTTTGGGCTTCTGAACAACAAATATATGGGGACAACAAAAGAAATAGACCTTTAATAGACATTTAGAAAATAGGTATTTTGTATGTGCATTCATGTTGCTAAACACTTTAATTAATAATAAGTAATCTCTTGGAACGAAATCCTGAGACTGAGTGGCTGTGTAACAAAAACCAATAGAATTTAAAGACGAAAAAAATAACTAAATTGTAAACAAAACAGAGAAGCCTGTTTGGATGGGGATAATATTTGGACATACATGTAAATATCTTCAGTGTAGATTTTGGATCTATGCAGAAGAAGTTTGATCCGAAATAGTCCGAAATTTGATTTCTACATGATAGCCACATATGGTCAGTTATACTCCACCCCCAGTGGATTTCACCTCCACTGAACACTATTGTCACACCATGAAGCCCAAGAAGCTTTTAATGCTACCGTATAGATGGAGAAAATGGCATGAAAGTTCCATGAATTTAAGGCATTCATGGAACTTTCATGCCATTTTCTCGCAGATTGCAGTAAAATCCGAAAAGTCCATTTCAATCGCCGATTAATTTAATCATTTTGGTGAAACAATAACTGAAAAATATAACACGTAAGTACAAAAAACGTTAAATAGGGCCATATCTGGTATAATAATTTCAAAAATCAAATCCAAAAATCCCCAAATCCCAAAATCAATGGATGTAAAAGAGGCTAAACGAGGCTAAAAAACCCAAAATCAATTAACCCCAAATTTTACATCAACTAACCTCAAATACTGCATCACGTTACCTTAATTTAACCTTAACTTAAATAATGCCAAATTTTACCCAAAAAAACCGCAACTAATTCCTCAAATGTAATAACACTTTACCTCAAGCAACCTCAAATCTAACCCCAAACAGCCTCGAATTTAACCCCAAACAACCTCAAACGTTTCCTCAAAAAACCTCAAATTTAACCTCAAACAATCTCAAACAACCACAAATTTAACCTCAAACCTCAAGCGTTGCCTTAAACATCCTCAAATTTATCGCAAACCTCAGACGTTACATCAAACCACCACAAATTTTACCTCAAACAACAACCCCAAATTTAACCTCAAACACCCTCAATTTTTACCTCAAATGACCTTCAAATTTACATCAAACAATCTCAAATTAAACTCAAATGCTGCAACAAGTTACCTTAATTTACATCAAATAACGTCCAGTTTTAGCTCAAATAGCCTCAACTGTTATCAAGTTTCCTTAATATCCCTAAAATAATGTCAAATTTTTACTGTAGCTTATACGATATTACATTCCGGTAATTTATGATAATTTCAGAGATCATTATAACATTACTTTACTAAAATGTATGTTGTGCTACTTTAATACATTTGCGAAGGTTCCCATGACTGGTATACGACATATTTTTGATATTACGTATAATTCAATAAAAACTTCATTTTCTTGGAAATTCATCATGTTAGAAGTAAGCAGCGAGTTTCCCACTACCTTTACTTTATACTGACAGGCATCCACTTTGCGAAGGTATCTGATAAAATCGCTAAGATGCTAGCGTCATTTAGTTTATGTATCCACAATCTGTTTTTTTCAGCAAACTGACACTTGTTATTCATATTTTGCAATCAGATTACTTTGGATGTCAATGGTGCTTCTCGTAATCGGGAAACATTTATTTAAACGTCAGCTAAAACCAACGCAGTAACTGAAGAAATTAGATTGGGGAAGTTTCTTATAACGGTGCTATTTAAAGCAGCGAGTGATACTATTGTACAATGCATAAATCACAGAAGCTACTTTCCACGGCGTAAAACCTGCACAAATATTTTAATTAATGAACGGGAGTTCATTTTTAGAATACAACGACCAAGCATACAATTTCTCCTACGAGCCTCGCTTCTTATCCACTGTATTGATATTTCCAAAGAAGTTAATGCAAAGCGTACTTGCGATGTGATGAAATTTCGAGTTATTTGCCTAGTGATTTCGCGTTTGCAATACCGTGGAAAATCAAGATTAGTGAAATCAGTTTAATTAAAAACGTAACAATTCGGCTCAAACGGCATCACATCGTCTGGTTGAATAATCGTTTCAGGTTGTAAAGGTGAGGTTACACTATTTCACAAAACATTGCAAACTAACAAATTAGTTTTTAACTCTGTTGTACAACTTGTTATATAACACCCACTCAATTATGTGGGTCATTAATATTAAAAGATGCTAAATAAAAATGTTCCTTTTCATTTTCAAACAAGTTGTATAACGTTGCAATACAACACGATCTGTTATACAATAGAGAGTTTCAGCTCCACGTTAAACGTGAACGTGACGAAAACGTGTGACGTCACGTGTAGCATTGCAAATCAATGGGAGCAGATCTCGTGCCATGGAATAAAAATTTTGACGTGTATAGCTTTCGTTATCTTTTTTCATTTTATCGAGAATTTACCTTTAAAAGAGATTTCTGTATCATTTATTTGAAGCTATACATGTACCCAACATTTGGGGGTACCCTGTTACCCGAATTATTCAGTATTTCAATATTGCTGGTAAAATGCATGAACGTGAGTTTGCTCCTTTTCACGTCGAAAACGTAGTTTTTGACCGTGAACGCGCACGTCGATAATGTCACGTGATTTGCTCCCATTCATCAGCAATGCTAAAATAGATTGGCGTCACGTTCGCGTTTAGCGTGGAGCTGAAACTCTCTAATGTATAAGGTAAACGCACCTTAAAAGATCTCCAGGAAAATCACCCAATATGTAGATATAACAACTGAATATCAACATTTCTTCAAGTCTGAATAGAGCCCGGGTGGATATATAACCAAAATTTCTATTTAGTCACAGGTGTGACGAATGAGAAGTAAAATTCACCACATGACGTGGAAAATTGATTAATTAGAAAATATAAAAACGTCATTAAAGCTATGGTGAAAATGACAATTGTGGAGGATGTATCATGAGATATTTACGTGTAAAACACATTTGTTAACTTATCACAAGATTTGTTACCAGAAAATTTCGTAAAATAAAACAGCCAAACACCACTCAAATTCGTCACTTGTGGAAGTTGTGGAGATTGGGGCGCTGGCTGCAGGGAGTTTACCTTGCCGTAAGTATTGCAAAGGTAGAAAAAGTGCTTCAATGAACCAATGTATCAAAATGTTAACTTCCCGATCGACCTCTATCGTCCATCTCCTTGAAATCCATTTGCTTTTTTTTTATTTTCCCATCCCTTTTTGCCGTGCCTGCGTGTTTCATAGCCTGTCAAAATCGATAGCCATCATTGATGGACGCATACATTAGAAATGAGATGTTTCTCCCAAAGTATCTCCGCGTTCATTAGTTTCAAGAGGCGAAGGCTCAGAAGTTGCGACATTTCGGAGAAAAATCTCAACAGTTTTCATTTCGCCACTTAATGCGTCTCGCAAATCAGCGATTCAAAATGCGGGACGTCACTTTCGCAAGTGAGTTTCGCGTAGCGTGCCAAAGAGATTGCGTCGGGTGCAATCGCGCTTGAAACGTTGGAGGGAAAAAAAACATTTGAGAGAAAAACTAAAGTTGGATCAACGTGCGTTTAATAGACCCGAGACTGCCATCTACCAGCCAGGATATGACATTCGCGGCTTAGCATATTAATGTGCAGAGCACGACAAAAATAGCAAGCGCCAACTTTTCCTATTCGCGACCTGCTTGTCCCTCTTATACACAACATGTACATGTAGGCCTACACGTAGCGACTAAAGTACCTGTCATGTTAAGAGTGGGCCTTTTTCACTCTGACCTCTGGTGGACGCAATCAACCTCATCATTTTAATTTCTAATGGGCACCATGTTAAGGACGTGCCCGGATTTGCACGTTGTGGAACTGGAATTCTGGCACTAGTGATTATGAAATTTGAGCCTTTATTCGTGCGTATTGTATTCTGGTGGTAAAAAAATAAAAGTTGTGAAATTTAGGACTTTTTGGAGACAAATTAAAATAATTTAAGGATTTTTTCGAGCAGTAAAATTTTAGAATGCAGTATTTAACGCTTTATTTATATTTAGTGTATGTTTCAATACAATACGGTATTAAAAGAACAAAAGTGTTGTCAAACTGAACGTGTAACAAGCTATAGGTAGTCAGCATTTAACATACATGTAGAACAGGTAGTCTAATAACACAATGTACATGGCGTTTTAGGACTTTTTTTGCATACTTAGAACTTTTTTTAAGGACATTTAGAACTTTGTAGAACATTTAGAACTTTCTTAGTACTTTTTTAGGACTCTTAGGACTTTTACAGGGTGTTTACTTACTGGATTTGGTATTGAAAATTCCGTGGCCATTTCATGGAGCCATGCATTCAATTTTTATAACATGACAAAATAGTGATTTTCAGAAACATTCTCTACCACGAGTGATGACATGATCATTGCCACAAAAAACCGTAGGGGATTTTAATCCAAATTTGTATTTTGTGAATCAATCAAAGACAAAAATTCCTTGACCCTGATGTAAATTTCATGACTTCCATGACCTGAATTTCATCATTTTTCCATGATTCCCATAACTTCCATGACCGGTAGGCACCCTGTTTTAGGACTTCTTTGCCACCCTGTGAATTGCCACTATTAGGCCTACAAAGCTCCTTTGCTAAGCAAGTTTTTGTTAAATTAAGATGAAAATGTCTTAACCTGAACCGCTCTTAACCTGACACGTACGTCAGTAGCCTATAGTGGGTTGATAAAAGAGTAAAGTCAGTCTGTGTATCTAGGCGACGTCCTCGTTAATATACGTGTTATTTTTTTTTCACAAAATAGTTAATCAAAGAAAACTTCGTCAAAAGGAGCAGTCAGTTATTTTTAAAAATGAATGAGGTGTACGCCTTAATTGTTCTTAGAATTAGTATCTTTGGTTTAAAGCTAAAAATGATACTTTATCTATTTTCTGAGACAAACCCTACGCAGAAAACGAAAACATGCTGAAATGCAGTATTGCGCACTTATGGTAACAGACAAAAGGAGTCAACATGTTGAATCGGTTAACAAAACGGTTGACCATCGGTCAGTGCCAGGCATTCCGATTGTCGTTTCGATCAATATAAACGACGCGCAAGGTTGACTCGTCTTTGGAATTTAATGAAAGTAAATTTCAGCCAAATCTACTTTGTTTGGTCGATAACCTTTTCTTTCCGAGTTATTTCAACGGTTCAAGCAATTTGGGGAAGTTTCGGTTGAAGACTCCGAGGAATTGTTGAAGAAGGACCACATAAGAGCGAAACTACTTTGGAACATATGAGCAATACATGAGACCTTGCAGATAAACATTTACAGTATACAGTATGTGGGTATATTAAAAAAGAAATTTTAAATTAAATTTGTACTCTTATCTTGCCTTTTTATTTCAACTAACCAACACGAGTTTTCCAACTTTTAAAAAAAATTAAACGGGAATGCAAGTATATTTTTTGCAAGAAATTTGTTACACAAAGATTTTTTCACTCAAAAACTCAATATGGTGTACCAAACAATTCCTGGTGAAACAGCCTCTATACGCATGCCCTATTCGTGTTTCTCTCAAGATTTTAATTGATCAAACGAAATCTTGGAAGGATTAAATTCAAAGACACATTTCTTACTAATCAAAATAGTTATGCAACATACCCGACAGCCTAATTTCCAGACAACTGAAAACAATTTTTATAGATCTAACACATTTTCACAACAGAAAGGCCCAAGTCATTTGCTTAGCCCACGTACCACTTTAAATCAGAAATTCATCAACATTTTCGCACGCTGTATTTGTGTTCTTCTCAAAGTTTTAATTAATCAAAAGAAATCTTGCAAGGATTAATTTCAAAGAGACACTTCTTACAAATCAAAACGTTTGTTACACAACGACATTATATGAATTTCTCTGACTTTCCAGGTTTCCCAGACAGTCTGACACCCTGGCCCTGTTAATAATGTTTTTAAAACAGTTTGTTGTATTAACAATGTATCAGACAGGTCAACTCGATTTTATGCTACTATCAAATAAATTCGCACGACTAGCACTATTTAAACGACTTTTTTAAGATACATGAAAATGCAGTTTTAAAGAGTTTTTAGGCGCCCCATGGTGTTATATCCAAATGCCATCTTGTCATCGACTTTTGTTTTAGCTTTCTGCACTGCCTTGGGTGAATGTCAATGCAAATTTCTGAGTCTGTTTTTTTCTTTCGTATAATGTATGTTCCCCTAGGGTTGACCAGTGTCCCACTGCTGCGAGGTTATTGCATCGGCTCTGATTAAGTTGAAAATACGTTGAACACGCCAGTAGTTTTAGGTCATAATGCGCTGGGACGTGCTGTTTTGAATTCCTACTTGACTTTTAAGTAAGTCTCGCACTTGTCAGCTGAATGGACAAAGTGGATTGATACAAGATGACCCGTAGAGCTCTCGATGGACGCATAAAAACTTTCGTTATATTCATATATGCGGAACACATTGGGGTTTCGTTTAGGTTTAACGGCAAAAATCACATACATGTAGGCTACATGTGCATACTGTGTTTATAATACATTTATTGCGTCTGAAGTTCAAATATCTCGATGCGTGGATTTTCTTTTTTTGGATCATGTAGGAATAACTGCACCTAAGCAGCTGCTGCACTTGTTTTTAAATAAAAATGCTCAATTTGAAACGACCAAAAAAAGAAAATCTTGTTTCAAAAACGCAATTTCATGGTGGCTACAAATATCTAACAACGAAATTTCCTGTTTTGCAACTTTTACAGGATCATAGTCTAATTTTTCCATTTTAAAAAATGTGTTTTAATAATTAAATGTGTGACACTACAATTAAACACTAAATTTATTATTAATAATACGGAAATGCCGTAAGCGAAACTTTTGGAAAAACTAGATCTCAAATGGTAGGCTTTAGTCAACTTTGCCAACAAACAACTGTTCTCGATAATGGATTTAGGAACATTTCTTTTAAAAATTAATCTAGGAGAAATAATGTATTTTAGGTTTTTTTCCTTGAAATGTTTTTTTTTGAAATAATAATAATAACAATGAAAGAAATTTTAGACGATTTTTATATAAAAACCACCAATAATACAGTTCTAGACATTTAGAAACTTTAGTAAACTTTACCAAACGAACATCTGATCCTAATGATGAGTTTTACTAACATTGCTTCGAAAAACTACGAGAAATAATGGATTTTAGGACTATTTTCCTTGAAATGTTTTTTTTTAGGAAATAATGATAACAACGAAAATACTGAGGGAATTTTTATAAACCCTAGATCACCAAGAATGCAGTTCTACACCATTTAGAAACTTTCAGAAATATTAATATTGACAGAAATGAACGCCATAGATGAATCTTCAACAAAAAAAAATTACCAAAAATAACGGATTTGAGGTTCAACCTCTCGAAACCGTTTTGCAGCAATTTTAATATTCATAAAAGGTCACACTGAAGGCAATTTAAAAAATTTCAACTAAACTACCAATAATGCCTAAAGTAAAGATTAATTTAGGAGCACGTACTGCAGGCAATATTTTTAGTACAAATTAATCACAAAAGATAAATTTTATGGAAATAATAGAACTGATTCTCAGGTAAATCGTTTTTATGCTGACTTCTCAAAATTATAATGAACAAACACAAAACACGACTTTGTTACCGAAAAATCCAGGTTTCAATTCAAAATTTCCTGCTTTTTCCTGATTTGCCAGGTCGTTTTGTACAGTCAACCATGAACGTCCTCCAGCGACCTTCAACAGTTACTTAATCATGAATCCCCAGACATGATAGCAAAACAAAACTCAAAAGGGTAGTAAGTCACAATGATTCTGTATGACCCAACTCGCTTAAAAAGTAAACCCCTTGAAGGCGGCAATCCCGCACTGCACAATTGCTATCAGTGATTGCCCATTCGGTACAAATCTCTTGTAAACTTTTCAAATAAAGGACAACATACTGTAAGGCAGGTGGCCAAATCCCTAGCAAGATAGTCGCTGTCCCACATATTCAGTTAAGCTGGGTTGAGTCACGCTGCAATTTCATTTTTATTTCACTCAATTTTCGACATGATTTTCTTGCGGGCTTAAGCCCTTAAGACAGGGATAAAGCAGAATTAACAGCACCAAGAGTTTTACATGCATCGTAAGCGCATTAAGTCATGGGAAAAGTGAGAGCAAGCACAGACAGACGTAATAAAAAGATAAATAGGTCCTTGATAATTCCGGTAAAATTAGAGTTATACTGCATCACGCTTGCGTAACCAACGTCTGGCATATGAAAAAAAAAATTGCAAATTTATTGACTTTTGAGTAAGCCTGTACTTATTGGGTGACGAGGAGGAGTGACGCATACAGTGATGTCATAGGACCACGTGGTGGGGCTATATAGGCCTGCACAGCGGGTGAGTTCAGATATCCTGCCAGGAGCCACAGCCCGAATCCGAACCCAAGGTAGGAGCCAAAACCTCAACTTTTTTTACTTTAATTTTAGAGACCGTGTGTTTATTTACCAACTGTTTTATTTGTTTCATTAAAGAGAATAGCTCAGATGGCACCTCTAAGAGGGTCATAGCCCTGTACTGAATTGTTTAAATTTCAAAAGTAACTAAAGGTGTTGCACATCTTTTCTTTTACGGTCATTTCCGGTAACTTATTGGCAAATGTATGCAAATTATTTGGCCTTCGTCATAGAATTTTTTACTACAATGGCCTGATTTCCATTTAATTTTTCCATTATTTTTAAAAATATACTGTAGTTTTAAAAATTGCAAGTATTTTTTGAAAAAATACAATGGAACGTGAATGTGATGTCCCATTTCCAGAATTGACAGCTCCTGTTGCATAGTTTTCGGTCACTTCCGGTCACTTTTTGGCAAATATACGAGTATGCAAGTAGGTCTTCCCTATAGAATTATTTCCCACAATGAAAGGATTTCCATTTCATTTTTTCATTTGTTATTTGAAATTTAAAAATGTAGTTTGAAAAATTGCAAGTAGGCCTATTGTAAAAAATGTAAAACGGAACGTGAAATGAGATTGTCCCATTTCCTGCCTTTTTTCCAAATATTTATTCTTGATGTCAGATGTAAAGTAAGAATTTGTTAACTACAAGTGAGTATAAATCTCATAATTTTGGTTAATCAGTTACAAACACATGTTGGGAAATGGATGTAGGCCTACAGCAGATCATTATTAAAAGCAAAGATTTCCAAATTTAATTAAACGCGAATTTTATTACAGCTAAGTCTATCAGCACAATGATTTTCTTGTGAATATTGTAGCACATTTTACATACTTAAATTTATATGCCAACATTTAAGAAAAGAAATGATATCATGTTTTTTTTCGAAAATGTTCACAAACAAATGCAACAAAAGTGAACAATAATATTACACTGGAATAAATTTAATAAAACTTATTTCGATGCAATTTTCATCATTTACTTTGTCGTAGATCAGCATGTTTAACCTTTTCAAGATCACAACCCCAAAGAAATTCATTATCACTCAAGACTTCTTTAACAATAGGAACTAGATTAACAAAACTAACATTCCAATTCATTTATTGGAAGCAAAATTTTATTAGAACAAAATATGTAATTTTAAAAAAATAATAATAATTAAGATGACGATGATATTTAATCGTTTTTTAGTAACTTTAGTTAGTTTTGATAGTTAAAAATTCGGTTTTAAACATGTTTGAAGATCCCAGATTAGAAAAACAATATCAGAGTCTAGCTTATAAATCCGTATACAATTGTACATGTAGTTTGTGCAATTACGTTTGTTTTCAAAACTTCTGAAATTCTATCCATAAACGTTTTAGCTACAAGTTATTTGATTACAATAAAAGTTGTTCAGCAATAAATATGCTAAGATACACAGTAGCTCTACACTACAATTTCGCATTATTTGATAAAACTTTCCTTCAAATATGTCCGTTTTCAAAACTTGAAATTCTGAGAAATTTTGAACTATAGTTAGAGAAACTTTTTCAAACATTAATTGTCATCAAATATGCTGTAATTTTAGTTGTAAATATTTCATTAAGCAGAGAGTCTGCAAAAATCCTATGAAGTAGTAGATTTTTCATTCAAGTTGATTTAGAAATAGTTATAATACGATACTGGACGCGCTTCCCTGATAAAAATGCAATACGTACAAATTGCGTGCGGTAGTACATTATTGCTAAGATATATATTTTTTGATGATTATTGCTTTGGATTATCTGATAGGAGCTAAGCATCATGTTGCAACTGAATAAAAGTTAAAAAAAATAGTATAAGATTTCAAAAAGATGCATCACCGTTAACAGAAAATATCAGAGTTGAATTCGATCTCTATTTTTAGGTATAACACATCATCGTTCCCCATTTCCAAACGGAAGATGCGTGGTTGAATGAAAATAAATTGAGATTTTTCGATTAAGAAGTAGAGTTCATTGAATTGAGTCGACCACAACAGTACTCGTTGGTATCAAATATTCGGAGATTGAGTAGCTTTTTGATTTCAAGAATGATTAGTTTCACTTCTGACCAAATATTTAATTCGAGACTCTATTCACCGGATTCATTCAATAAGTTTAAATTTAATTTTAATCTATATTTTAATCTAAATTGAAAAAAATCTTATTTTTTCAGATTTGATATTGGCACTGCGAACCATACACTTTTTCGCCGAGACGTAATTTACATTTCAACAATTTAAAACAATGTCTAGTGTTTGGAGGTTCTACGCCCTGGCCATTCTGGTCACTCTGTCCGCACTGGTGGTGTCCGGCAAAACGTTGGGGGAAAACGAACAAGCACACTATGGACCAGACTTAGCAGTGAGTATAACATTTTTCAATTTATGTTCGAATCAATATTATTGTGATTCTATAAGTTACTATATAGTGTCAAGCCCAATCATATTTCTAACTCGATGCCTCACTACTGTTATCGTTTAGTGTTATAGCATTATTAGCATCTGGTCTCTAATAACAACCATAACATAATGCTCTTATGTGTTAAGCTACTTTTCATTACATGGTTCCGTAAACGTGACTTAACGTTTGCCTAACCGCTTAACAGCCAAGTCATCGATGCAACAGAAAAAGAGGGGTTTGGCGAGACTATCTCATTTGAAAACCATTGGCAAAAGTTAAGTGTTTACATGCACTCAAAAAAGCTTTTAACGTCAATAATGGCGTCGAAAATAGAACAATGACACGTACAGCAGATTAATACTCAGAACGAGTAGAAATTGACATTAAACTACACTTGTACATATTGTGAGTTCCAATGTTGTTTGCTGTGATATCGTTTTGATTTAACTAGTCATACGTGAACAAGATAAAATGCGTTCTAAAATTGCGCTCTAATATTCATAAGTGTGACACTTATAAAACAAATTTTAATTTCCTTGTGCTCAAATCAAAAATATTATGTTGTATGAAATGAAAAGTTTATAGTCAAATTCTTTACTCTATTCAATACACAAACACACTCAGTGACTCTTAAACCTAGTCCACACCTAGGAAACGTTTTCTTACTAGAAATGTGGAAACATTTTGAGAAAATCTGTTTCAAGAACCATGTTTCTAGGACACGGGAATTCATTGGCTATGCATATTTACATTAAAATTTCTTTATTAACTAAACAGTATTCTTTATTTCATGAGCATATTGGCGTAACTGCAAAAAAAATGATTTCATCTAAGCTTAATACAGTTAGTCGTCCGCCGGGTTTCTGAATTTTCGATTTAATAATATTGCTTTTCTAATTGTAAGTCGGAAAAAATGCAAAAGTAATATAACAACATGTTAATTTTTTGTTGGAGTAACCTTTTCAGGCATGACTTGTTTTATTATTTTTTTTTGTTTTTCGAATAAAAAAACTGACACTTGGCGAACATGAAATATAATATTCAAACAGTCTAATGAAAATAATGTCAACACTTAAGCTGCCCAAGGTCCAAAGTTATAATCTGTCATCATTTTGTTACAAAAGTTCTTCAAGGCAAAAAAACGTGTCTCTAATTGGTGATAGAGGCAAGATATTTAAATTCCAGAAAATATGTGCTCTCTTTTACTGAACAATCTTATTTATACAGTATGATATAAAATTATATTTTTAGTCATTGACATTATCTTCGCCATTCCTAACATTTTGCTAAAATGTTTTCGACGTTATCTTAGTCATTTTTAGACAGAAATATTATTGACATTTGTAGACAGAAATGACGTTAATGCTAAGTTGAGCATTTGCTTATATTATACGTTGCATATGTAAATGTATATGTATGTGACATCGCCGAGCATTTACCAAATAAAAATGCTCTGTTTGTTATACCATTCCCAATTACGAAATATATTCATATTTGAGCTCTAAGTAACCAAAAATTCTGCGTTTTTGTGATAAACATTTGGAAGATATACAGCTATAAAAATGATGACAAGTGTGACTGTAAACTGTATTCAACTACCTGATTATACAATGAATACTATATAGCCTACTTGTTTTCATAACGAAAAACAAGAGTATTTCAACAGTTTCGAAATTTTATCCACTGACTATTGTCCTTTTGACCACTGTCAAGCGACTGGTCATCAACTTGAATAATACGAAAACTTTGTATTCAGCGTGTGATAAAAAATATTCTAAATGTCTCCATAATCGAAACGTAACCTAGGTGATATTGAGAAGTTATTGGAATTGGTAAAAACTCAGTAGTCTGCACCAATAAACACCACAGCAACATTTTCATTTTTTTCCACTTAGGCTATATCATATTTGTACCTCCAACTTCATTTTGTCAACATTTTTTTGAAGTGGGGGGGGGACGGAGGTGGAAAAGTGATGGATAATAACGACGAAAACAATCTTGAAAGATGGATTTACGCACTCAGCATTACAAGCTGAAACCCTCGAGTAATGCATAAATACAGTGGCTCCCCCTAACGCCAGGAAATAGTTATTGCAATTCCAATGATAAAACTCGAATACAGGAAAAACTCGTTAAGAAGATACGTTGGCATCGTCTGAACATTTAGTGAACTGACAAACTGGAAATAGTTAAACACGCCTACCTTTGTTTGATATGTCGGTCTAAGCACGATGGTCAGATGGCTAGGTTGGATAATCCACTGAGATCAATTGTTGGTATGTCGAAGCACATAATACCGCGATTTAACACCACTAAATTGTAACACGCGTACTGTTTTCGGCAAAGTATGCACGAACATCCAACGGGAAAACTGCAAGGAAATAAAAAATATGTTTTTAACGAATATTCTCTGAACAAATCGAATCGTGAAAACTAATAAAAATGATTTCAGGTTTGAAAGGTGCAGGGGTCCTGAAAACTCAAAATGTATCAAATTATTATTGCAATTAAAGACTGTTCACGTTATACAGTATGTCAAGATAGCAACAGTACCAAGGTGACTACACATTTCATGAGATTCCTATAGTCATATTCTCATTTGTTCAGGTTCAAAATATGTATTTTAATGTTTAAATGTGTGCCA
The DNA here is from genome assembly GCA_034687865.1 of Kryphioiulus occultus. Lineage (NCBI taxonomy): Eukaryota > Metazoa > Arthropoda > Diplopoda > Julida > Julidae > Kryphioiulus > Kryphioiulus occultus. The sequence goes on from JAQGAF010001424.1 coordinate 23,087, forward strand.
CAATTCTATTGAAAACCAAATATTTACATGTAGTGACAGTGATAGGAAACGCAATAGGCGAAATTTTTCAAAACCTACATCTCAGATGGCAGGTTTTTAGTCAACTTGACCAAACAAACATATCACAATGATGGATTTTACGAAATTTCATTGAAAAACTACCTGAAATACCAGTAATAGACTTTAGTATATTTTCCTTGAAATGTTTTTTTATTTAAATGTTTTGTTCTTTTTTTCTAAAATTATAATGATAATGACGAAAGAAATATTTGTGGATTTTTTATATCAAAATGATCACCATGCAATAATGCAGTTTTAGATCTTTTTAAAAATTGGAGAAAATTGACAAAAATTAACTCCAAAGACGAAAATTGAACAAAAAATTACGGTAATTGATGGTAATTTTTTTTAATAAATCATCAATAGTGCATTAAGTAAGATTAATTCTGCTCAACACAGGCAAATTTTTTTAGAAAAACTAATAGCAAATGCTGAATTTTGGGGAATGGTAGAATTAATTATTAGGTGAACCATTTGTGCTGATTTATCAGAATTATAACGAACAAAATCAAAACACAATTTTGATACTGAAAATTTTCATGTTCCAATTCAAAATTCCTGGAGCTTTCAAGGTTTTTCAGGTTGGTAGTCGCCATGTTATTCCTGGCTTCTAATTAATAACTTGCCTCTTTAAAAATGGTAAAAAAATTCATCATAACCTTTTAAAACCTAGTTTCGTGAAACGTGCACCTGCGAGGGGGCTCGTTTTAATTCAATTTTCGACTAGATAAACTAATGTTTTATAAGTTGAATCATTCACATAACCAGCTTAATAGAAGCTTTTAATGTGACCGATAGCTTCCGGTAAGTGGATGTAATCACGTTTGCGACTAGGCTAGTCATTAGATGCAATCGTTATTGAATCTGACAGATTCTTACGAAGACCTGTTTGGTAACAATAAAGATGAATACCTAAAACCTTTCCTTGGACCCACTATACCGACCCTAGGACCCCCACAACGCCTAATTGGCGTCAATTTACGGTCTAAAGTCCGCTGCACTAAAGTTATTTATCTTCTGCACAAGAAATTCCACCTAATTACGAAACATTGATTTCGATAGCCATCTGCCAAAGTGCTGCTTTAGCCCATGCAATAAGCCTAGTTTGAAGTACTCTACCCCAACAGCTGCCCCTCGAATGCAGCAATCCACTCCCATTATGGTGAGAAATTGGTCCCCATAATGGCATTTTCGAAATAAAGACATGGCAGTCCTTGCTCAATGCCCTTCCGACGCCAAATTGGGCATGACGGCCTCACTTTACAAAATTAGCAGGCATATTATTGCGTAATAACTATTAGAAATAAAAGAAAATGCTAGCAATAGTTGCAATGCGCCCCTTAATGTGAAGCCCTCTGAAATTTAATTAGAATTTTTGGAAATAAAAATACGAAAAAAAAATTCATTTCCGTAAATGTATGCCTTCCATGAAACAACGAGGATTTTCAGTCCTGTAGCAGTTTTAACCAGTTCTGAATTATGAAACCCAGACATTTGTTTTAGCATGACACGTACTGCCATAAATTAAGGCATTTTCAGAATTTAAGACGCACGTCTTGAAAGACGAAAAAAAATATAAAATAAACTCCTGTTTCGAGTCATGAAGCTTGTTTGCATAAAATAATACTCATCAGATTTCATTCCGCATAAAAATAATACTTTTAAGTTCCAAACTTCTATATTAATTTCAACTTTGTGAATTACAATTCATGTATAAAAGTTAGAATTTACAGAAAATTAAGTTTAGAAACTTGATTGTATTATTTTTTGAGTTATGAATTGAATTCAGCAGTAAAATGTACCTGAATTCACTATCAAGTACATAAAAAATACTGATTTTTTAAAATTATTTTGAGAATTTTCTTATCCAGTTTCACTATTTTGTCAATGGGCCACAGTCTGTAATGTAACTAACATCTCCACAAACACCTCAAACTTAAAATATGACACAAAAATTGACTTATAATCCGAATTTTCACTTGAATATTTACCATTAATTATCAAAATTATTTTATGTGTAGATTATACAGTGTTGTAAGTGATTAATGTCCTAAATTACACAAGTTTCATAATGCATGCAGGTCCACTATCTACAGTATTTCGTACAACACTTATTTTATAGTAAGCCTTATTTAAAATGTAGGTCTTGGCCAGCACTGCATTATAAGTTTTAATTCTCAGTCAAATTTAAACTTAAGTGCATGCAATGATAAGAAGTAACCTTATCTTCTTAAGTGATAGGATTTCAAACGAAAGTCACGTTGAATATGACGTTTAAAATATTAAATCTCGCAACGTCTTATTTTAAAGACTGATGAATATTCATAGCATGCCTCGAGTATGATTAATTTATGTAATGCATTCTGCATATAGAGCTTAATGCGAAGTAAAACCATTTATTAAGATAAAATTTGAAACTCAGCATTTCCAAAAAACAACTCAAAGCCCTTAACGGATAGATGCGCACGAAATACATTCGTTCCACAAAGGATTTATCAAATTCAACATGTCTAGCTATTTTTGGCTGAATATTAAATAGCAACAGTTATACCAACTTGGAAAAAAAATATAGTATTGATGATATGCATCGACCACGCAGAGATTAAAATGCCTCATTTTCATAAGTATGCTCTTATTATTATTGTCATGGACCCAAGGATTACGAAATAAGCAAAGTCCGTAATCCCAGCTGCTTTAAAATGCCAAAGTTAGATTTAGCAAAGAGGATTCCCAAAACAACCCCATTAAAAAAAACGCAAGGTAGTTGTAGCCCTTAGAGGCATCAAAAGTTAGCAAAGAAATTTGATTAGTGAGCAAATGATGAGTGTACGCGACAATAAAAGGTTATTTTGAGAAAACTAATGGACAAACAAACGCATAAAAGTCGAATACGCAGGGGATCTATAAAAACGTTCGTAGGCTATACATTACCAATCAGTCATTCGTTCCAAACGACAACTGAATGGAAATTGAAGAGGCAGTATCACGTGGTTTGCAAGACAACCATTCATTGATATCTGTAGTAATGAGAGCCTGAAATTTAAATTCCCACGTGGATCTTAAATATTTAAGAAAACTAACCAAGATCATTATAATAATATTCCACCAATAATCATACGTAACCCTTGACTCTCATCCTCCTTGATGATATCATTCATGTATGCATCCTATAACATGGTTCCCCCAGAGATGAAATTATCAACTACCCTGAGTTTTCCAGAATTTAAAACAACCTCCCCTAACCACTGAAGATGCAAAAAACATAACATATGGCGATGTAAGGAATATTTAAACAGCAGATAACTAATTTTCATTTATAAATATCAAATTTAGATTAAGAACTGCTTGTCATCTTTTCATTTTCGTGTTAATCAATAACTAGTACATGTATGTAAAAAGTATTATTGATTTGTTGAATGTTCCTGCCCTTCCAGTAGACACCCTGTCTACTGGATTAGTGAGCCTGTCTACTGGATTTGGTATTGCAAATTCCGTGACTTTCAATGACATTGACATGACTTTGAAAACATTTCAATGTCTGTTAGAATATGGGGCCGTTCAAGTTTTACATAAAAACTTAATATCATCAAAAAATAGTGATTTTTAGAAACATCATCTACCGCAGTGATGACAAATGATGAGTTTTAATCCAAATTTTTATTTGTGAATCAATGAAAGACAAAAATTCCATGTAAACTTCATAACTTTTCCATGATTTTAATGACCTGAATTTAATTGCGTGACTTTCCCATGATATCCATGACTGGTAGACAACTCGTTTTTCTAAGTAAATCCATTTTCCCTGACTTACTCAGGCCTTTTCAATTTGCCTGACAATTCCAGGTTTTCCAGGTCTGGGGGAACCTTTTATTACATGAAACTACGAATAACCCTTAAAATGGAAATTACTATAAAATTGTCCTTATGTTGGTATTAATCTTATTAATGAAAATATTATAATCTAAATACATGTATATCCTTTCATGTACAGTGTATAATATGACCTGGAAGACAAGGTTCAGAAGTTCATTCAAGGAGCTTGAAATACATTAATTTTCATATTATTACCAGCGTGTATAGACACGACCGTTTTGAAATTACTTTTATAAAGCGTCATTTAATTCCCTCATTAACCTAGCCCCCCACTTCCACACTGAATGATTTCAGAGGCAGAAAAGGAGGCCCATTATTTCTTACCCTTTCAATTTCTCGAAGGAAAATTTATTGAATCGTGACGAATGCCCACTTTATCACCTCAGTACTGTTTATAAAAAAACAGTTGTGCATTAAATAAATACATGTATGTATGCTGAGTTGGTTACTGCAAAAACAAGAAATCAGTCAAAAGGCCCACTGCTGTTTTCCAGAATAAAACCCGCTGCTTTATAATGCCACGCTTGAGTGTTTGTTTCAAGTAAATGCGATTTCCCATTTCCCAACTTTCACATTCGAGACAAAAACACAATTTCAGTCACTTTAACAAAGTAGGTCTCAGAATGTTACTGTTCGAGCCATTTACCATATTTTTCATCAAGTGCACTTCTCTCGGACATCTGATGGGATTCGAGTGGAGACCAACTAGGCTACATGAAAGTATGAAATGGCCCATACGCAGTAGTTCACCAAACAGCATAAACCAGTGGGGGTTTCAGCTAATCACCAACGAAAATCAAATAAGTGCAAAGTTCAAACTTTTCTGGATTCCTATTCAAACAAACGAATACCTTCATTTCAAACCACTTATCTAACCCTTGGCCCATTCGGATTCATTTTATTGGCTACATTACAGCTTTCAGCTATTTGAAGTTCAATTCAATGTGGTAGTTGCATAATAAATTAGGTATTCGGATTTCACCCCACCTACTCCAAGCACATGGCATTATCTTTGTTGACAGTTGGATACTAAGGGCCTAAAGCCTATTTACGTAGACTGTATTCTACCCTGTTAAGGTTACAGTTGCTGATTAAAAACTTTGATTTCCTTTTCTTTAAGCCTTGTCCACACCTAGGAAATGTTTCCTAGAAACAGATTTCCTCAAAATATTTTCGCATTTCTATAGCAGGGAAATACAGTATGTTTTAAGCTAGGTTTAGACTACATAACGGACGTGCTTAATTGCAAAGTTATACAACTTGTTTGATGATGAGAAGAAAAATGTACATGTATTTAACTCGACGTTATGTAACATGTTTTCTTGCTGAGTCGGCAATGATGACGGACGCTACAAATCTGGGTATCCACTTTATAACAAAACATTGTAATACTATGTACATGTACAGTATAACAAATTAATTCTGAAGTTTTTTGTGCAATTTGTCACATGAAGTCCCTTTATAACTTGTTATGGATGGCACAAGTTTTCTACAAGTAATTTAATGCAACAAACTGTTTGAAAATGAGAAGCAAACCTCCCTAAACAGTGGGCTTCCCCTTACTGCACGTACATGCAGTAAGATTGGATGGGTATCTTGCAAATTTATGTTTTTCCTAACCTAATCTAACCTGAAATATAACCGACAGGCATCCATTGGGCTACTTCATGTTAGGTTGGGTTAAATTTGTAAAACGCCCCTGTAAAGCCTTTGAGCTGTTAGGAGAAGCCCACTTTACCGACACAAGATGGCTAACATATAACCTGGTATATCACGACAAACATGTTATATAACAGTTTTTCCTCTCATTTTAAAACCTCTTATTTCAGCAAGAACCGTGCGCATTCGGAAACTACTTCGTATAAGTTAGTACGATAAGTCAAAAGCTTCCATGACTTTTTGTCATCTCAACAACTCCCTGATATGTAACAAAATTTGAGATTGTCTGTTTTTGCAGCTGATGGACGATGATGGCTCGTTGGACGCCGCCCTCATAAACTACCTGTTCGCTCGCCAAATGGTCAGGAAGCTTCAGAACAACCTGGATGTTACTGACCTTCAGCGCAAGAGGAGCTATTGGAAGCAGTGTGCTTTCAACGCAGTCTCCTGCTTCGGGGGAAAGTAAACCGACCGGAAATGCTGTAAACTGCACTTCATCTTCCGTTTCTCGTCCAACACTTTAACCATCCATCTATTTACAATAATGTTTTCATAAGGCCAAGCATATGAACAGCCAGGGTTAAAGCAACCAGCAGCGATCCACCATCACCAACCTCCTGTAACAATGCTATTGATTTGCACTATATTAGATAGCTTTCCGGAAGCTTTGGGGGTGCTTAACCTACATGTATGTTTTCAATACGCCTCACATGACCTATTACACCACTACTTAAATATGGTTTTAAAAAAGCTAAAATGTTTAACGAAACTAGTTTTCTTTACAACTGCCCTTACTTGATACAATTAAATTTTCCTGAGATTCAGCTAACGGTACATGAAAAAAGGCAGATGCATCACATTTATCATATTATAATACTGCGTCAACTTTTAATTTTTATTGCAGTACGAGGATGAACAAATTCCAGCTGTTAGATTAGGTCTTTCAGGAGATGGGGTGCTGCTAAAATTGCTCATAAAACGTTGACATCATAATTGGATGATCTTCTGAAGCTTCTGGCGGCGAATGGGTGATAAATTGCTGGTTGCTCGAATTTTGGCTGTTACTAAAAACACCCAGCCTATAATTCTTCAAATTCATGTATATCGATTCAGGATGATATAGCCATAAGTGAACCTGCATTAATTCCGAACCTTTTATCTTAACTAAATTATACATTCGGCATCCTAGGATACGTGTAGGTTCTGTGTTGTAGACATATACGCCTTATAGATGTAAATATATTACCCGCTTTTACTTGTTATAAGAAGCTGCGCAACACAGAGTTTATTAGACCGTCGGTATATAGAGAAAAAAATCCTGATTAAAGTTTCATTCGCTTTTAAACTCGAGTACGTTTTTGGGTTTTGGCTTAAGCTTCGTTTAATTAAATCGTTGCCTTCGCTTAAGCACTTTCAAATCTGTTGAAATAAAGTATTACGAGTTAAAATTCGGGGTTTATTGGAAATTAACAAAATCTAATTATAGCGCAATTCGGCCCAATCTGTGTAGTTTGCTCGGTTTGAGCCAGCCAGGTCGTTTCTGTCACAACGATATGATATGCGATGGAATAAAAAATAAGTTTTTCTCAAACAAACTACTGGTGGAGAATAAAGCAATTTTGAACACAAGGCGAATATTGCGTTTTATTTCACCTCTTTTTCTCTAATTACGCTTATATTTTGTTCGTTGATTTGATATTAGCCATAACTGTCTCGTCCGAAGTAGATGAACTAAAAAATCCCTCGTTCTCTGAGTTTACCAGGTTCAACAAATATATATTTCAATGATTACACGAGTGCCACAATTCTATTGAAAACAATATTTCAATAGAAAACGCAGGAAAGGAAACGCAATAATCGAAAAACTTTGAAAAACTAGATTTCAAATGGTTGGGTTTTAGTCAACATTACAAAATAAAGTTATCCCAATGATGGATTTTGAGTAATTTTCCTTGAAATTATTTTTGGAAATAATGTTATGTGCAATTTTGAAAATTTAAGAATTATTAATATGGACAAAAATTAAGTCCAAAGACGAAACTCGAATAAAAATTGCCATAAAATAACTGATTTTATGTGTAAACAATGGAAAACCCCTTCCAGAAATATTAATAACCACGGCAACACTGACGGCAATTTGAACGGCAATTTGGGTTAATTATCCTATTAATTATCCTAATTTATTAGGGGATTATCAGCCAAACATTTTTTCCTGATTTCTCACAATTATAACGCACAAACATAAAATACATTTTTTTACCGGAAAATTCCAGATTTCAATTTAAAATTCCCTGAGTTTTCCAGGCTTTCCAGGTTGAATATAAAACTCCTTGAGGCTTCCAAATTTTCCAGATTGGTACATGTACACGTAGTTACCATGATTTTAGAGAGTTTCAGCTGCACGTTAAACGTGGACGCGAACGTCAATTTTTTACACTCCTGGTCAATATAAATAAACGCATTTTCGAGCGG
>JAQGAF010001425.1:0-31141 GCA_034687865.1 Kryphioiulus occultus
TATTCTCTCACATTGTAGAATCTCCCATCATGCACTGCACGCCCCGTGTATAACGTGATCGCAGTTCGAACGCCACTCTCGAACTCGTTATGCGAACTCGATAAGTTTTCGAACTAGTTGCGTTTCCTGTCTGAACGAGGTATAATCGTCAGGCAATCACTGCGAGTCTAAGAGCCGTTAGGAGAAGCCCACTTTCTTTTTGTGCCTCTGCTGGAGCTGTGGAGCAGGACACATACCGTAGTATGCCCACTTTTTTAATCAAACTTGACGAAGCATGACGCAGCCGGTCAATACTGTCGATTGTTTCACCGATTTTGAAAAATAATTGCATCGCTGGACTTCGGCGTTGTCTTTGTCCAATTAAATTTAAACGGAAGTGGTACGAAATCGGTAATGCTTGGAAAAACAATGCTTCCATCAGCAACTGCAGGGTTGTTTACATTGGTTTCAGTGATGGTTGTCTCGCCTGCATTGCCTGTCTGCATATTTCCACCCTCTTGAGGTGGGAGCATCGAATAATTGCCAGAACATTTGTAGAGTTTTTCAATTTTTTTCACGTCCAATGGGCTGAGGCCAAAACGCTGACCAATCATGACAGGGATTTTGGGAACGATGGTTTGCTGAAAGGGGTCCTTGGTGAAAGCATATGACGAATAGTGCATTATGGATTGGTAATCGTAGGGCTCTTGTAGCGTGTCCACTTTATCCTCACTGTACTTGACAAAGTTGTGTTCCAGACCTAAGTGGTGACGAGTGAATTGTTGATGAAAATGAACTGAAATAACATCAGGTAGCCATAGTTTGTAAATACCTTCTCTGATGTTTTCCCAATTTACAGTTATGTAGTCGTCTCGATCAACCCTATTCTGTTCGTGCCAGAAACCCAAAATGTGCATCAGTTCGTGAATTACTGTCCCCCGTCGTTCCAGACAAGCTGGCCCCAAAGACAGTGTTCGAATGCCTTCTTTTGGTGGCATCCCAATTTCTGACCAACATCTGAAATTAAACGAAAACGAAATATTTTGGTGTTGTTACAATTGTTAGTATACAACCTTTATGGTATACACCGTATATATAACTTAACGTGTCTGTATTCGACTTTTGTAAAATCGTTTTTAACCCACTTACCGACGTCCTAAAGGGCTGAAATTTTGTATAAACAGCTTAAATTCGTGAAACATTTTATTATACTGCGAGTTTTTGAATCGATAATCACTCCTTTCTGAGAAATATTTAACTTTACACGTTAAAAATGCATTCGATATTGCGGTCTGGTCCCAGAATGCATTTCGTTTTAGCAGCTACTCGAATACCTACACATTGTGAAAGGTTGTTAGCAAAAAACGTAAGTTTTTCTCGACGTATTATTTCTAAACAAATGTGACACCTCAATAGTGTTACCGAACAAATTAAATTGGAATAACATGTTGATTTTCCTGGCATCTTCATTTTATGATCTCTCTGGGGATCTATGATAAATGCAATTTAAACACTTCTTTCACTACTATTTCTTTAAGGCTTCAACGTGTATGCAAATAAACTGTTATCTAATGGTTCAATTATACTAGTCGCGTGCTGGCAACAACATTGTTTTCGTCGTCATAAAAGATGTCTCTGAAGAATACTGTTGGAAAGTTTGAGTAGCGTTTTTGCTCTGAAATTTAACGACCTTGAAGAAAGGCTGAAAAACAAGAAGGCGGATGTACATTTTATACAGCAGAATTTTAATGAGGATTTTAGGAAAGTCGCCAAATATATTAAATATTGAGAAAATAAGCAAAAAGTATCGAAAAAACAACGTACGGATCGTTTGTACATGTACAGTGTATTTTAAAAGTCAGTTGTAACAGATGCTATTATAATTCCGAAGATTTATAGCCATATCTTTGCATTTCAATTAGAATTCAGAACACGACATTGTAATTAATGATGATGATTTTTGAGCTATCGTTTTCTGGTCATTTGTCAATCTGGTAGTGGGGGGCCTACATGACCTCACTTGACTATGGGAATTATGAGAATACGATTTCTTTTGATTAATCATGACAGCTGCTTCTTTAATCAACTTTGAGGCTTTTGTAAATAACACCCAGAAAAGATACGATTCTCTCTGCCAAGTCATCAATTTGAACTGAATTAATTCTGTATCAAAATGAATTAAGACGATGTACCTTGATAGAGGAGTTATGTATAAGTATGGCATGTGGGTTGTACGAGGTATGAAGCGAACGCATGTTTTCGTGTGGAATTCCTCGATTGCAGCCTGTATTATTTTCATTTCCTTGTCGTCTACGATGAGATGTAGTACATGTATTTTTTAAAAAAAAAATGGTAAAAACGAATTCTTTATTCGCATGCTACGATATTTATTTTTCAAATCTTACCAAAAAATGCCTCATCCACATAAAACGGTATGATGCCTTCTGTCCACACCTTGTTCTTATCTGTAACTGCACTTCTCAGCGACATTTCCGCAACCTTAATAATGGCATTGCATCAAATTAAACTAATCAGAGTAATATTCCTTTAATTTACAAAAATTTCGAACTTACGCGTTGATATGGATCGACATCAGTTAATCTGATGTCATCTTCCACAATTGGAAATCCCTTTGCCTCTACGCCTACATGAAGTTCAAATAAAAATGATTAATTGATTGTCAGTGAAATCCACAGAATACCGTGATCTATTGTATTCGATGTCGAATATACCTGTTTTGCGTACTGGTACTCCATACTTAGTTCGATATATCTAGAACAAAAAAAAAGATTGCTATATTAGAGTGACCTAATTCTCCATCAAATTGTAGCGTCGTTTTATGTACAGTACATGCAGGCATGACTGATTGTCATTTGGAAAGAGCATGTCCTTTCCTCCCTTTCATCACGAGAAGAGAGATTTCACATTTGTATTACACAATTCGTGCAAAAAGCGCAAATTTGCATTGTCCATCTTAGAAGACATCCCATTTGTGAAGCACTCAGCAGATCAAACAAAAGATGGCCATTGGCTATAGGTATCACGATCGTTTTGGAAAGACAAATTTGTTCATTACCAAAACCAAACATAGTTTTACTAAACACATTCATGTTCATATTACATACGCAGCATTTTAGATTCAGACTCCCATCGATTTGTGGGTGAATTTTAAGGTCAATCCCCCATAATCATAGGCTGAATAATTGACAAAGAGAAGCGAAAAAGGGAATCGAAGGGTGGATAGTCATGAAAGGGTACACGGTCGCTGTCAAGACTTTAATTGGTGCTAATCTATAGCGGTCATTGAGTTTTGGCAAGGCAATAACAGTCATGTTTTATCTAAAATTATAGTCGTTGACGTTTTATACGTTAATTTTGAATCTGAGTACACGCAATTTGTAGTTTGCGTTCTGACGACTAAATAAAAATTTCATTTGTGCCCCATACGTTGCCCACAAGCCCCTTCGAATCATAACTGGAATGTTCTACATGTATAGCATTCTGTACTTAAAATTCCCCAATTCCCTAGCTCATTTAGTTTTAAAAAACATTCAACAACGCCATTTTAATATGTAAAATAATTTTATTGATTCCCAAATTCCCATATTTATGTTTAAAAATCATTCGACAAAGCAAATAAATTCAATATACGAAAAATAATTTTGTTGTTTCCCAAATTCCCTTTTTTAGATTTAAAAAAAAAACATTTAATAACACCATGAACTTCAATATGACAAATAATGTTGTTGATTCTCAAATTCCCGTATATTTATAATTAAAAAAACATCCAACAAAGCCATTTCACTATGAAAAATATATTTTTGATAATATCTAACGATATGGAAACATAACTTACATTCTCAGGTAGACCACATGTCAGCGATATTCTCAGGCTGATGAATGAGAGCAGTAGCATCCACCATCTTCTTTGGGATTTGCTAACTGTGTAATTCCTCATTTTCCCGTGATGCACTTACAGGTATAACACGCGAGTAGCTTAATTATTGAAACATTGCCTGTCCCGTGCGACACATTTTAAAGGGTAATCCTCGATCAATTAGTTCGTACGTCATTGGAGGTTTCGTAATCTAGAAAGTGGTAACCAACAATATTTCTACTAGATAAAAATTGCCGCTTGCATGTGTATACATAACACAGGTACTTGCGAGTCACTGGCACAGCAAGTCCTAACTAACCCTTTTAAAATCAAGGTTACTACACGAGAATTGTTTTCCAAGATCCTGAACCCTGATGTACGTGTTTGGTACCCTTTTGCCACCCTCAAGTCGGGTTGCTCTGACCTCCAATATCCCCTGATACCTTGTTCTGGGCCCCTCGGAAACCCCGAAGCAAAGAAATCCTGTATTGAAGAGAAAATTTCCCTTTTAAAATCCTTGACGCCCACTGGAGACGAACAAAACTTTCCTATCCAGTTTTTAAAAAGCACGAATTTACGACTTCGATTATGAAAAGATTCTTCCAAGCTTCGTAGTACCTGTTCGCACGGTGCTGTTTAACAATAAATGAACTCGACAACATGTGTGGAAGTCACCCCGAATTTCTAAAGTTAGCGGGGATTTGTTGAATTCTTTATTGTTGCAGAATTTCCTCTTTGCGTGGTCCAAATGCATGCCTCATTGGTGATTTCCGGAATGCCTTTTTTGTTTCTGAAAAAAAGTATTTATGCAGAGGCATGGACACAAATCCTTCCATTTCATAGGCTTACATTTGCATTTCTGCATTGTTGTACCCTGACCTATATACAGTACAGTACGTGCATGGACATATCCTTTTTATAATTGCTTTTGACATATTTAACAGATACATCTACCATCATTTAAGTGTTTTTAAGTTGCAATGTTACGCGTCAATGTGTTCGTTTGCACTCTTACTATACAATTGGAACAAAATGTGCTAATGGTATTATGACTACACATTGAGATTGCCAAACTCATTTATTACTCCATATTGGAGTAATAATGCTCAATTTAACCTGATTGATGCTCCTAATATACTCTAGACATGGAAAAGCTCGACATCGATATAATCAGAAAATACAATTATTGTTATTGATAACCTCGTGTGGATTTTATGGCCTAGAAATATGGATGTTTACAGCTACATGTAAAACCTGTGCAAAACTGTTACGTCCTCATTCGCCTGATTTCAGTATTTGTGTCTTTCACAAGGGAGCAAAATGTGCATTCAAATTATAAGCTTATGCAGTATAGCCTAGGGCAATTTCAAAAGGACAATAGGACTAGAAAATACTATCGTTTTCTCATATTTTTCTACAAATATAGCCCTATGCCAAGTAGTAGATAGTAATTTGAAATGCATGCAATAGGAAAATTCCTTCTAATATCATGCATAACTTATTACAGTATCTTGCCCTTCTTTCTCCCCCAAATGTATCCTGTTTGTGGGCAGTGACGTCCACTGATGACGTGCTGATGTGAATACTCTAAGCTTTATTTCAGATGTGTGCAAAATCTATAAACAGACCTATAGACGGATGCAGTGGTGCAAAAAAAAGCAAGTCACAATTAATTCCGCCTTATAGTTTCAGATTAGAAAAGCAAAAACGGAAAATGTGACTCGTGTACCGTGTATACATCTTATACCTGTGTACAGTACATGTGATTATTCAAGGTAAATGAAGATATGAAGAACTGCTGAAACTGTGTTTTTCTTTTCGAATTAAAAGTATCTGTGACAACTTAAAATCTGAAAATATAAAAGAGAATCAAGATCTTGATGGGGACTCAACTCAGCCGTATCAATATTAGACTTATACGCTCTATCTGCAGAGCAACTTATATAGCGAATTTGTTAATTTCTTTATCGAAAAATATCTTATTCAATAAATTCAAACTAAAATCCATGATCTGTTATCATCATCCCGGAAATTGAAAAACAGTTATCCAAAAAGCCAGTCTAAAATGTTAGCAAATACAGAGTATACTCAGTTACAAACTTATTTCTCTATATATCAGACTGTCTATATGATGGGTGTTGCTTCTAGTATTTCATAATTAATTGAATATACATGTAGCTCCTATATCTCGTATATAGTCCAAGGTCTTAACAGTAAAACGGCATAATGCTGACATAACATGACCAATTAGGAATAAAATTTGTCTGACCAAACACTATTTTTCCACTAATGACAGCTACCCAGTGCAATGCATAAGAATATAACCCGTGTCATCTTTGCTTCGAACATCTTCTTGGACAAGGATATTGTAAACCGTCGTTTGGCATTGGATATAAATTTTCGTTTTCATAATCGGATAGGCGAGCTTACTTAGTTGATAACAGAAGGTTTAGCCGATCGATACTGCTGATCATAAATTGGATTTCATGGGCAGTTGTCTAACCTAATAGATCTCCAGTGAACGCTGAGTTCTGCTTTTCAAAGGTTTCCCCGCTCGCTGTCATTTGACAATTTTTAGCTTCTGAGCTGTTCTGCAAGCGACATTATTATTCAGTCGGTGTTGTTTTCTCTAATCATGGAAACGAACGGTACGAACGACGATTTTCGACAAGAAATCTCGAGCCAATATCAAACTGCCATTGGATTATATCTCATGTTCGTAGGTAAGACAATTATTTTCGTATAAGATGGTAGACTTCCACCTTTAAGATGCAGATAGCTAATTGGGGATTATGGAAAATACATGAACATTCTTCCAAGTATTTAGTGGTGCTTAGCCTTTAAAAAACCAGGGAAACTTTTAGTTACAGAATTCTCTGTTCGACTAATCCCAACGGCATAGGTGTACTACTAACAGTGTAAGGATAGATTTACCAGTTTTTAACCACCGTTAGAGTTAGAGATGGAAATCCACAAAATCCGCTATGCCAGGTGCACTCAAATTATTTTACGTTCATTAAATGACAATAGGTGTATTTGTAATCGAATGAAAAAAAAATGGCGTTATTCCATATATTTATTGATGCTTATTGTACACAAATCCAGAACCACTTTAGTTACTAATAATCCTTTTCGACTAATTTTAGGAACTTTGGGAAGCATTACCAATAGTCTCGTTTTGGCCACATTCGTTAAATTTCCCAACTTGGCTGTGGGCAGCCATTCTTTAATGGCTAACCTATGCCTGGCCGATCTTGGAATATGTTTTTTTGGATTTCCTTTTTCTGCTTCCTCCAGTTTTGCTAATAAGTAAGTTTTCAGTTATTGTCTAATTTTGCGCCAATTCCATATTTCGTTGATTTTTCTCCTATAAAACACATGCAGGTGGTTGTACGGTGATGCTGGCTGTCAAATATACGCCTTTCTAGGATTTTTCTTTGGATCTGCTAGCATCTGTTCAATTATGATGCTTGCTCTGGATCGGTATTTCGTTCTCAGCCAACGTAATCCCAGTACGAACACGTAGATACAGTACATGTACATGATTTCTAACATTGTTTGTGGATAAATACCTTGCCAATTCTTTCTATTTAATTGTATAGAAAAGAATATAAATTCACGTCGCTACAGAAACATGCTAATCACGATTTGGTTGTACGCCATTTTTTGGAGTGTAATGCCGCTAATTGGGTGGGGAAGGTAAATTGTGGACTGTTCTATATGTTTTGCCCTGCACCGGCCCCCTATAGACACAAGTGGGCTTCTCCTAACGGCTCGTAGGCTGGCAGTGATTGTCTGTTCCTGCAATTCAATTACAATTTCTGTTATGAATTTTTAAATTTATAGACAACCTTTATAAACACCCTGTATATTCGAAACAGATGAAGTTGAAATATATTTTGTGCACATCTGGAGCAGGGCATAATGATTGTGTTATTTATATAAATCGTACTGTATGGTACTGTATGGTACCGTATGTATGGTCGACATAAATTCATTGGATTTTATTTCTTTAGATACAACTACGAACCAATAAAAACGACCTGCACCATTGACTGGCGCCACAACGACATCTCTTACAAATCATTCATCATTGCATATTTCATCTTTGGGTTTGTATTACCCATTGCCGTTATGATATTTTCATATTATAGGACCACAAAAGCAATCGCTTTGAGAAATAACGGACGCAGCAGTTCAAGCGAAACGGAATGGGCCACTGAAAGGGACACAACGAATGTAAGTGCAAGTTCACCTAATCAAGTTTACATTTAAATGTACATAAAAACTGTTTGATTTTTTGCATAATTCTGCATAAATATTCATTTTAGTAAGTTTATCCTTATTGAATTGTTTGCTTTAAAATAAACCATTTGGTGAAGATTGAAAAAATTAACAATGGCGGCTTCAAGGAGATTCAAATTTCGCGGGCAAATGTCCAAGAAAAGCTTGTAGTATTGATAAATTATTCAAATTTCATGAACGAATAAATAGAAGAACACATTAATTAAGAATGTAGTTAATGTCCTTATGTTTTTTCCCATTTGCTGTGCAATTAGCTTGAAGTTTCTTCTTTGATATAACATTGAAATGATAACGAAAAGGAGAATTTCAAAATAACAGGCACTTACCATCTTATAAACACTGATAGTTTTCTCCAGCAACCATTTTATCAATACTTGTTTAATAATCATATGTTCTCTGTAAAGTAATGACCCCGACCAGCCATATACATGTATTCAATATATGAAGTCTAACTTTAAAAATGCTACAGTGTCACATAACAATATTTGTCACTAAAGACATATAATGCAAATATTCTTTTATTTAAATTATATAGTTAACTGTGATTCTCGTCATTGCTTTTGCGTTTACATGGTCATCTTATGCTGCAATCTGTTTGTGGGCTGTTTTTGGTGATCCAGCCACTGTTCCTCTCGGACTGTCAATACTACCACCGCTACTGGCAAAGGTACATTTATTTCACCATGATTTATTTTCGTCCCAAGTCAATTTCAAATTCAAGTTTCTATAATTTGCATCACAAAACCTTCATCATAATCGTCATTGTTGTCTATTCAAACAGGCATCGACGATTTTTAACCCTTTGCTGTACGTGATGATTGACAAGCGTGTACGAAAGGCAGTATTTAGCTTGGCAATAGGTAACTACGATAGCATATCATCCAAAGATGTAAAGGACAGCAAAGGCAAAAGCGTGGCTGCTGAAACTCATCCTAATAAAGAAGGTATGTTTTACTTCTAGATTGCTGTAGTAATTCAGATAGCAAAATCCACCCCTAGATGAAAAAAAAATTAAACGTTAAGCTGACGTTAGAATAGGTTTCATAATAGACGAAATACATGTACATGTATATTAAAACACTTTTTGAAACTAATATTTTTAATATATATATTTTTTAAAAGTAAAGCTGACGGCGTAACCATTTATTAAAAAACATTTTGATTATACACTGTACAAACATTGCAGTTGTACTAAATATGATATTTTCCTTGGGGGAAATATTCTAGCCGTTAAGGAAAAAATAGCACTTCAGCAGTAAAATATTTTTATTTGCATAAATATATGTTTAACACATTAACAATAGGCTAAATAAGAGAACTCTTTGTTTCTAAAGAAAGGAAAATGCTTTCTTTTGAGATTTGACTGTTGCTGTAAAATGCATGCCATTATGACACATGTGATGCTTAATTCTGTATTTTACCATCCTAAGAAACCTTGTTATATTTTATTTTGCTAATATAGTTATAACCTTGAAATAAGTTAGGAAGATATTAAGAATAAATGTAAAACATTAAACTCAAGCGAATAAGGAGACTCCCCTCTTCTTGCTTTGACCTAAAACACATAGGAAAACATGTCGAAGATAAAAGATTTTCAGGGAAAATGTGTATAACCTGACAAACGTACTATAGGTTTACTTCGAAACCCAAAATTTCACTATGTTCCCACCAACATTTTGGTAGTATTTTAGCTTATATGCATACCGTACGACTATATATCATTGGCAAAGCCTAGACCTACTTTGTGAAAACACAAATATGATGGATATAGAAAGTACATCACTTTCTGATTTTTTTAACAAGTAAATTAAGTCTTTTAAAAATCTGAAATTGCATTGTGGAAAAAAACATGTTGTTAATGCAAAATGCAATACTGTAGTCTGTACAGAATATCTAATATAGGTAGCGCCATCTGTTGACTTAAATTCAAATTTTGAATAGTTGTTGTATCCCTCCCTCTGACCCCTATATTTGTCCTTATGTGACCAAGGTAACCGTCCTGCCTAAAAGCATTGGAAGTGGACAAATCCTGCCTATTAGCAATGTTCTCATTTATCTCATTTATTATTTATATCTCATTTATCTCATTTATCATTAATCCCTTTCTCCCATTTTAGCTTAGTAGAAAAATTAAGGAGCATAATATTTGTATAATCCATGAGGAATAGGCATGAAAGTAATGCAATCGTACGTGCCAAATTGTCAACATTATTTGTGTAATAATATACAGATGTATACATATACATTATATATATAATGAAGTAAAGCATCAAAAGGCGGCATGTTTTTTTCTGTCCTCACTATTGAACGTTAAGATTTCCCCATAGCATGTACATGTATAAAACTTAACTTGATTACTGCTGGATTCTTGAAATGGATGAGGTCTCCCAAACCCCAACAGGTCCCTACACTTTTCCTAATGTGACAAAGGAAACTCATGTCTCAAGGCTTGTGGATGGACAATTATTAGCAATGACCTTACTTTCTTCCATTTTAGCTTAGTAGAAAAATTATGGAGCATAAAGTTATGTACAAAGTGTTCGTGTAATCCAGGAAATACGCATGAAAGTAATGGGGTCGTGCCGAATTTCCGACATTGCACAGATGATCCTGGCAACACGAAGTGCACAAATGAAGTTTATTTCTATCCCCGGTGATCACGCACTCGTTAACACAGGAGTCCGAGCATTTCCTCTCCATCATCCAGACCTTTAAATCCGTGCCGTTGGCGCTGAATGCAAAGCTACGAGCCTATCAAATCATCGGAATTATAATTAAGAATTTGAATTTTATAGGCGTTAAACGCAAGATAGTCGGAATTGATGACTAATTTGTGCTCACCATGCAAAAGCCCTCAGTCGATCTACTGCATACTTGAGTTTCGTTATCTAACCGACCGACGTGCTGGCAATCCTCGCCCTCGGACAACGTATGACACATATAACATTTCATATACTTTGAATTTTTGTAGTCCTGCCTTCCATCGCAAGTCCTTAGTGAGGCTATTTTTATTTTTCAATAAATATAACAGCACAATTAGTATATCCGAACTTGATTCCATTGATCAATGTAACCGTCACTGTAAAATTCAAATCGTGTTATCGACTATAGTACCAATAAAAGTGCAAAGTAGCAAGAATGTAGCAAATGGCCTCCCTGATTTCATGATGACTGCGTGTTAACTAAGTAGTCCTACTTTGATTTACGTGTCATTTTGATCGCTTCTCTTTTTTAGAAGCTTCTGACTCATCCGTCGCCATCTCTTATCCCTGATCTCGATGGTAGGCGAGGAAGATGATCTTCTCTTGATTTACGGTACGTTTCGCTAAAGTATGGCATGTGGCGCCATCTTCGTGCAGTGCTGTTAGAAGGCGGGAATTTTGACCCCTGAACTGGATGGCAGAATTATTTTAAGATTTTCTAAAATTTTAGTGCGTATTGCACCGGTATTTTCTCGCGTTCGTACTTCCTCGTATTCTTAGGCCACAAATCGGCGTGTGTATGCTTTTTAAAAAGTAAAGACCCAGTTTGTGGGTATAATATCAGCATGTACTAATATGCTATTTATTTTTATTCAGATCATTTGGAAAATTCGTATTTTTTTGAGATTTTTTTGTTTTTGTTGGTTCAGATTTCTAAATAAATCCTAAGGATAGTCGGGTCTTCTTTCCAATTGATATTTTTGCAACTTTTCGCGTGATTTTCTATTTATCGTCATTATTTTGCTGTTGTTTACATGTGTATGCGATATATATGCATGGTCATTCATTTTTTTATTATGATTCTCACGGAACCCGACCAGACACACTTTTACACTGAAGTAGTAACCTTTGTGAAGGGCGTCTGCTTTGTTACCATGCATGCCACGAGCATGCAGATTTTTTGACAGTTGAAGAATTATAGAAATTGATAAAATGATGAGCCTGCTATTCTATGCATCCATTTTAAAATTGTCGGCCTTGTGAAATTTACGTTCCTGAGCATAAATTAACCGGTAGCTATTTTCGAAGCTAACGGTATTGACTGTCATTATTTATGTTTTGTTGTTATTATACAATTTGTCGCAGCACAGGTTTTCGAGTCGAGTACGTTTGATGAAAGCGGGAGGCAGACCGTGTTCATTCACAAAAATGGCGGACAGTGCTAGTGAAAGTGACTCGAGTTCTGTTGACGGAGGCCCAATAAGTATGATGCCGCCTTCACCAGTGACACGGGAACAGTTGCAGAAGAGAATTGAGTCTCTACAGCAACAAAATAGAGTTTTGAAAGTGGAATTAGAAACATACAAGTTGCGCGTTAAGTCGTTGCAAGAGGAAAATCGAGCACTGCGGCAAGCCAGTGTAACCATTGTAAGTATTTGAACACATGTCGACGCAATATTTTTTTTCTTTTCTTTGCCGTCTCTTGTCTAATATTTACGACTTAATTTAACCGTATCAGAGGTGATATGGTTTCATAGAATTTTCATTTTTTTTATAAATCCAGAAAATAAAATGGTTGGATTGTTTGTATTGTCCGAACTTTTGTTGACATCGTGTAATGGAATCCCGCAATTTTATTCAATAGCAAGCTAAAGCTGAACAGGAAGAAGAATTCATCAGCAATACTTTGCTCAAAAAGATTCAGGCGTTGAAAAAGGAGAAAGAGACCCTAGCCCTGAATTATGAACAAGAGGAGGAATGCTTGACGAACGATTTATCCCGAAAGCTCAATCAGGTTAGTAGCCTATCTGAGCATAAGAATGGTTAGTGCGGTCTGGATCTGATTTTAAATTTCCTTTTTGAGTTTCAAATAGCGCAGTTCAAATACCCCATTCATCACCATTATGTTTGTAATGATGATAGTAAATCCTCAAATCACCCGCAAGCCATAATTTACTTTTGATGCAAACACCCACCTCCAAGTATTTAATCAGGGCTGCAGTTTCTGTACATGAAACCTATATGTCTTTTGCCCAATTCTGACGCCTGTCTGAAATATGTCAGTTTTAATTAAGATGTTTAACTAAGGGCATTTTGACGGTTGATCCCAATTTCAATCTTGTGCTAAACATACCTTAATTTGCTGACATATCCTAAAAAGGCTATTCTTATGTCAGTTGCGTCAAGAGAAGGTTCAGTTGGAACAGACTCTGGAGCAGGAGCAGGAATGTCTCGTCAACAAATTGATGAGAAAAATTGAAAAATTGGAAGCTGAAACATTGGCGAAGCAAACCAATCTTGAACAGGTTTGCTGATTTTGACTTCAGTGCAAATGCAGACATAAATATTCTTGTGGATTTTACATAAAACGTTATCTTAGCTACGACGAGAAAAAGTTGAACTTGAAAATACTTTAGAACAAGAACAAGAAGCTCTAGTCAATAAACTCTGGAAGCGTATGGATAAACTAGAGGCAGAAAAAAGGTGATAAATCGTGTTGAAATTATAGGTTTATGGCTAGGGTAAACGGAGAAAGACAAATCGTAATAGCCTTTTTGTGTAGGAATTTGCAAGAGAAGCTGGATCAGCCAGTATCTGCTCCTCCGTCACCTTGTGATATTAATGATGGCGATACTGCTGGTAATCTTACCCATCATATTCAGAATTTGAGAGGAGAGGTGGCCAAGCTAAAGAATCAGTTGCACAGAGCTCAACAAGAACGTAAGTGTTATTAAAATCTGTATGCATTCATATTTCAATATATTTCTTCCACGGCTATTTCATACAATTTTGTTGGTTGATTGGATTTTTAATGTCGTATCTTTAAAATGCTTGTGGGTACTCGCTGCATAAATGAGGAAAAATTGTATTGGTGGAATTAAATTGATTATACACATCTCCAGAAAACTAATGAAAATCTTGGTTAAAAACGCTTAACAAATAAGTCATGAATTCTTTTAGATGCTGATAAGATGGCCCACTACGCTCAGGAAGAGAAGCATATACGGGAGGAAAACATCCGCCTTCAACGCAAGCTACAAATGGAGATGGAAAGACGTGAAGCTCTTTGCCGCCATTTATCTGAAAGCGAATCTAGTCTTGAAATGGATGAAGAACGGTAGGTTTTTTTGCACATATTAATAAGACATTTGATTTGGTTATCCATGCCTTGAAGATGATTTCCTATTGAATTTGTAGTCATTTCAATGAGATGGCCTCGCACGGACAAGGAATTCGTCCACGCACTGTGTCCAGTCCTATTCCATATAATCCATCCCCAAGCTCTTCCCGGCCTCTAAGCCCAGGTGAAATACAGTTTCAGTACAAGCAATTTACTTCAGAAATTAGACTCTTTAATTTCATTAATCGTTGATTAACAGGACTAACATATGGCAGTGGCTCACGTGATGCATTCAGTCCTCCAAGTCCTATGGGTCGCTGCCATTCTTGTGGCCAGCCTATTTTTCATCATGCTGGGCCCCCTAATGCCTATATGCCAAGCACATCGCCGCCACCATCTCATTCGGTAAGTAAAGTTCTCAGGAGTGTTTACAATGGTGTTATTATAGGATGGCAGGTTATGAGTCATTATTTTTATTTTATGTTTAGTTTTCCAAGCCTCGCCCTAGCCAGGAACGTTTCGTTAAACCAGTGGCACCCCACTCTCCAAATCCAAATCCCGGTGTAAATCAAAGCCAAGGACCAGTTTCCTTGCAGCAACACCATTCCCCATCCGGTGGAAGCTCAGCCATGCAGATTGATAAGTGATAACGAGGTAACTGATGGAGATTTATATTTTATTGCCTTCTTATTATTGTAAATTTCCAACTGGGTAAAGCACCAGTGAATTGGATTTACGAATTTTTCTTAATATTATTTTGTGTATTCCTCGTGTATGATTTGTTCGTCACACATGTAATTTCTTATGATTATCAATATCTGTACTTGCCTATAATTTGAGCATTTCCTCTGGAATAAGTGATAATCTAATAACTTTAAAAGTTTTGGGATGTCTCCTCTGTGGGAGTTGTGATAATTAATTTCCTTGTCAAGATTTAAAAGAATTTGCGCTATTTTTGGCCACTTGAATAGGCGAATATAGGTTGGTAGTTACTTTATTTTGTCTACCAGAGAAGTGTACCATGTGTGTTTAATGGAATTTCATTGTAATCAGGCTGTACGGTCAAACATTTCATTTATAGCCCCTTTATGTGAACAAAACTTAAATTCACCATAGATTGTTGGGGATCTTAAATATATGGAAATTTTGACAGCAGCTTATAGAAGCTATAAAACTATCTCTACCTTGTTTAAATGATATATTGATTTCAATACAGTTATTATAAATTTGACATTTTTGTGTTTTGTATTCAAACATTTTGTACAGTCTCACAAATCAATCACCATATTTTTATTTTTATCAAAATTGAAATTTTTTTGTCCATACCGCATGTGGTGTTCATTGAGTAATTATAGAAATAATGGCATAAACGGTCCTGCGTTCATCATTACAGCGACAATTTAAAAGTTGGGGATAAAGATAAGAAGTTATTCAACGGTTATTATTTGAAGCATTATATATTATTTGAAACATTCCTAATGCTTTATTATGTGTTGCTTTGATGGAGTTGCTCTGACCTCATGAGAAACAATGGTTCAACCAATATCTGCATTATATATCATTGACAAAGTGAGCTGTGCACATGGCTGTGCATGTATTCTTAAGGCACTGCATCAATAAGCTGATTACCTGTAGACATAATGCAATTAGTCACACAGTTGACAGAATACCAATATACTGATTTTTATCGTTACTCAATGAAACCGTTCAATTCAGACAATTCTATTAAAAAAGCGTGTTTGTGAGTTCTTTCACAAAAATATGCAGATTCTTTACTGCGTTTTGCCAGCTTGGGTTGCTTGATAGTTGGCTTGTGAGAATGCCCAAAGAAGCACGTCCATTCACTGTATTAGTCTATATTCCGACCTACAATGTTGTCGCTGCTATTGAAAACGTCAAGGCAATCAAGTTTTGCCTCTTATCAGGAAAGTTTGTCTAAATCTCAATTCAAGAGTACTAAATTTTATCAGTAAATTTAATCTTAGCGACATTGACAGATTCACTTTAAATATATATCAATGTTACATGAACTATATGATGTTAAATTCCACTGTCACAGTAATTTGGAGACATTTTAGTCATATTTAGGATAGCTCATCAAAATATCGCTTGAACATTAAACGATATATAACTGATGAATAGACAAATTGTACTTGGCTTATTTCTTCGCTAATATAGTGTTCTCATTTCTTATTCATTTAACTGTAGCGGTTTCCTAATCTAAAATTTGGATTAATTTTTCTTTTGAATTCCCAAACTAGCCCATTTTACTATTTGGTGTGTTATGCGTTTGTTGGAATTTCGTTGAAGTTGAATTTACATTGTGGTTATTTTTTTGCTGCATTTCTTAAAAACTTGCATTGTTATCATTATATAACAACGTAAATTGAAATTTTAATAATTTGTCCAGATTACAACGGAATATGCCGGGAAAGAACTTTCAGATCAAAATATTTGTAGTCTTTGTTTTTGACATAAATAGAAATATTGTAATTGATAATGGCTAAATTATTTTCGGTTGCAGCTAGTTTTCATTTTTTTCCCTTGATGTTCAGTAAAATTTGTGGCCATTGTAATTAGTGACTTGTAATCTCGTTTCATTTCTCATTTGTATAAACATTGAATGACACGTAATTTGCTTGAATCTTCATTTCAAATCTCAGCACAACTTGGAAATGGGAAAACGAACTTGGGGAAAGTGTTATTCACATTGTTCGTTAATTTAGTAAATTTGCTTTAATTGACTTGCATGACAGTTTTTACATTTTTTTTTAGTCCATAAAAAAATTTAAACAATTACATTCGAAAATGTATAGGTTAACCAATGATGACGTCACGTGCTTCACTGTTACTCGATTTTTGTTATTGCAATTTATTTGCAGTTGCAGTTCTATCAGGAATGCTCGGATGCTGTTCCTTTGTTGTATACACTTACGAGCAAAAAATTCGGGCCACCTGCATGAATTGCCCACAAATGTGCATTTTTCACATCAACAAAATGTCCGATTTAAACTCGGAAAAGTGTGTTATTTACAGAATTTTCAGTAGGGATCTTGGTCACACTAGGCAAATTTCAAGGAGGAATAAATTCTCTAAATAACACACTTTCCCGAATTCAAATCGGACAATTGGTTGATGTAAAATCCAAAGCTTTGGTCAATACGTGCAGGTGGCCCGAATTTTTTGCTCGTAAGTGTATTTTTTTGCAGTATATTCAGAAAAGGAGATGTAATAATGTGTAAAAGTCATTTTGCATAAATAATTTTCAGTGCGGTGTTCCCGCCATTATACAAAATCGTTAAATCTGTGTGGCGAAGTGCGACGGCTATCCCAACCGCATTCTCCTTTAATCTTTTGCGTTTTATTATTCCTTCAAAGTATTTTTATTTTGAAAGCATGTCGAAATATTAGCATTTCAAGCGTCCTCAGATTATCAATTTTAATTTTGAACGGATTAATACTATCGGTGGAATCTTTGAAGGAATCTGAATCCTTATTTGGTCACCCTGCTGATGCCACATTGCCTAGATCCAGGAAGAGTCGGCTTGTTCTTTTTTAATTGAATAGGAAAATAAGGTATAATGCTAATAATTTCATGTTGATTTTATTGCGGTCCGTGGAACAAGTGCTTGTGATAAATTAAGGACTTCTTGCGAGAACACTCGTAAAGTACAATTTTCAATTTCTCGACATTACTCATAGGCCTAGTTAAATATCCATCTTCGAATCGAGGGAGCATTTTACTGACGCGCAAAATTTGTGGCTATATTTACACATGTATATGGTTTCTTATTTTGATCGTTAGCCCTTCGGTGCTTCCTTTTATTAGCAGATATTCTAGTTCTGTTATTGTGTTCTGTCTATCTTCAGTATTTGTGCAAACGCTTAAAATCTGCAGCGGTCGTATTTACCATATTTACCAACCACACCTACCGCACTGTACATATGTACAAGGATGGTAGGCTAAGTCAACTTTTTTTTTAAAAAAATGCTAGAAAATGTTGCAGGGTATATGGAGTTAGTTAGACGTGCATTGGTAATGATACTGTTTCGGTGTTTTGTGTCAATAACTAGCACAGAGAGAAGGAATAGAAACTACAGTATTTGAAATGTCATGAAATTAACGTTTGAATATGTAATGGATTATCGTCATTAATATTTATTTAAAAAATGGATTTATTAAAGATGTCAGCACGGGGTGGTAAGAAGAGAAGCAAAGCAATATCCCGGTCTCAGAAAGCTGGGGTTTTATTCCCTGTTGGCAGAATGCATCGTTATCTTCGTAATGGAACTCATCATCAGCGAATAGGTGCGGGATCTCCCGTGTATTTGGCTGCTGTGATTGAATATCTGACTGGTGAGAGCATATTTTGGTAATCCTTCTTTAAAGCAAGATGTCTACTTGTTTTATTGATTATGCTAGCTGAATCTTGCTGCTAAAATGTTGTTTACTGTGTGCACAGTTCAATTTGATGGATTCTTAGCACTGTTTTATAAATATGAACTTAAGACATTTATTAAAGTTGCAGATTTCCCTCCAAATGGTTTCTGTAAAGCTCTTTGATATAATGACGATTGCTATCCTGTTTCAGGGTTTTTAAATTAAACTTAACTAAACCAGACCTAACCAATACTTGCTAGTTTGAAATACTTAGCGATCAGCTATGACAACTGTTTTGTTGTTATGGGAGCTAATTATTTCAGATCAATATAAAACAGTTGTTTTTACAGCTGAAATTTTGGAATTATCGGGAAATGCTGCTCGCGATAATAGAAAAAATCGGGTAACCCCTCGACATATTCTGCTTGCAATAGCTAATGATGAAGAACTACACCAGGTAAAACAATATAAATTAAATGCAATTGATAATTGAAGGCCTTTGCAATAAAACAAGAAATTTTATTTAAAGATAAAATTTCATTTGTCTGTTGCTTTTAGTTACTACGTGGAGTGCACATCTCAGGAGGTGGTGTCTTACCGAAAATCCATCCAGAACTTTTAGCAAAAAAGAAGGGAGGCAAGTTTGCATTTACATCGAGTCAACCTCCAGTTATTCCAGTCCAATATAAAAAGCCAAAATTGGCACCAAAGAAAACTCCAGCTGCCCATTCACCAGCAAAGAAGCCAATGGGAAATATTGGCAAACAACCAAAACTGAAAGGAAAGGGAAAGGTATAATTAACTAGTTGTTTATTACATCATGTGTATGGTAAGTCTTTGAGCATCTGGGTTTCTACAGCAATATTATTAATTATATTTAGGGTGTCAAAGAAACGTCCAACGCTACAAATAACCAAGGTGCTGGCAGTGGCATTACCATTCTATCAGAAAAGAAATTATTTTTAGGACAAAAGGTAAGTTCAAACTTAGCATCTTCACTATAATTTCTTGCTGTACATAAGGTATGTTGTCACCCATAATAAACTTGCTTTGAGGCGTTATATTGTCATTTTCTATCTTTCCTTTATCAAAGGAAATGGAAAACATAAACGGTTTATTTAATATTAATATTGATGAAAGACAGTCGAAGGATAATCCAGGCACAGAGTAAAAGAATGCGGTCTTATGATTGCGACGACTTTGGCTTCCTTTCCAGCCAATTAACCTGGCATTGTAGCATCCTATTCTAGCAGTAATGAACAAACTGGCGACAATAATAAGTGAAAATTGAAATCAAAATTGAACCTTGTTGATAATTGAATACAATTTTTTTCCGTCACATAAGCCTACACAAAGTTAACAGGGCCTATGCATGCATCTTCACCATTAAACTGGCTCAGTAAACATTATAAACAAGGTCGATTTAAGGTATCTAAATTTATTTTTCCTTCTTCTAGCTAACTGTGATACAAGGTGATATAGTCAACATAACTGCAGATGCTATTATCCATCCAACCAACGCATCTTTCTATATGGGTGGAGAAGTTGGTTAGTATTACTCTGCTTCGCTAGTGATCGAAACAATGATTTTGTTTCCTCTGTGAGATAATCCATGCTTTGTTTTGTAATTATTATTAGGTGTGGCTTTGGAAAAAGCTGGAGGCAAGGAATTCCAACAAGAAGTTAAAGATTTAATAGCATCCAATGGTCCATTAGACACAGCTGGTGGTAATGTTGCCTTTTTGGTTTTACATATTAAGCTTATATTGTTCAATTTTTGATTGACCATTGGAGAAAACTAGGTGTTCGTTTGACTGCATCCAAGACCCATCTTTCTAAACATTTTGACATTGATTTTATTTAGCCCCTATATTGTTTTCATTTTTAGCTGCCATTTGTTCTGGCCATCATTTTCCAGCCAAGTATATTATTCATTGTAATGCCCCCAGTTATGGTTCCAGTAATTCTAGTGAATTATTGGAAAAATCTCTGACAAATTGCTTGTCCCTTGCTGATGAAAAAAAAATAAAATCCATTGCAATTCCTCCAGTTGGATCAGGAAAGTAAGTCCAAGAACCCAGGTGACTTGGGGAGGCTTTTTTATGGACATCCAAATCTTCCGTTTGAATTTCTCCTCTTCTGCGTTATCCTTAACTGTCATTTATCTGCAAACTCTTCTGTTAGATAGCATCCCATTTCTACCTTAGTTTCAGGTATCTTATTGTGGCGTGCATCTGCTCCAACAAATTCTTTTCACCTTGCAGCTGCCCTTTGTCCAGGTTATAACTTTGCGGCTAGATATGTTATTCATTGTAATGGGCCAACGGCTAATGATAACGACGCCGCAGTCCTTCTGGAGAAAACTATTAAAAATTGTCTGGCCCTTGCTGACCAAAAAAATTTAAAGGCCATCGCCATACCATCTGTTGGCAGTGGGCGGTAAATAACATTTGATTACTGTTGCAAATTAATCTCCCTTTCCTGAATACACTTCCCATGTTGCACTTTGCAGTTCATGTTTTCACTTACTGTTATAGCATTGCTTTCATATGGAAGTTCTGATTCTTTCACTCTTAGTGGTTATTTTTGATACTTACATTTTCCGTGCATCCCTTCTGTTGTTGGTCTGCCTTTAATTCTCAATATGTATACCTCTTTTTATCTGCTTCGTTTTGTGACTAAATTTGTCATTTCTTTTTGTGAGAATTTATAATGAGCCATGGTTATATAGAACCATGACAAAGTTAATTTTAAATCAGAATTTCTCTTTGAGGAAATTTCTAAGAAATCACAAGCTTGTGCATATTTTAGAATTTAATCAACAAATTGTTAGTAATTATAAAAACTAACCAAGTGACCAATAGTTATCCTGGAGATAATATTGTCAATGAAGAAATAAAATTAACACATATGCAGAAAATTCCCAAAACCCATTAGAACTATTGGTTGAATACAGATTGGATGTGGAACCCCTATGGGCTAACACAGCATAATACATGCGTTGGAAATTGTATGCATACAACTCAATCTGCAACGATTTTGACACTGTGTAAAAGGTCCCGAACTTAGCAAAAAGTGCCACTATTGGCATAATCTGATTTTAAAATGTAGTCTTTAGATCATTTAGTTTCTGTATAGCCATGGCTTCAGTGTCTCACTCTTTGTATTTTTAAGTACTACTAAGAACTTACAAGTTATAATTGTTTTCAATATTATTTTCCTACAATTTCAGTGCTGGCTTCACTAAGCAACTTGCTGCTCAAATTATCTTGAAGGCAATTTCAAACTATTTTGTGAACGTTATGTCAAGCTCACTGAAACAGATCTATTTTGTCCTGTATGACATGGAGAGTATTGGTATTTATACCAGTGAACTCGCAAAATTAGATTCATAAAGTTGAATACCATACGAAGGTATGTATTTTGTTCTGTTTAAACAAGTTTATTCTGTGAGTATTCGTGCACATTAAAATCTTTTATTTTCTGCCTTAGCTGCTTGGCATTGTCCACCCTTTGGGCCGAGTAGTGGAACTTTGAAGCAGGAATGGAATTTGTCAAATAAGGGTGCACGTTCTCATCTGTTACAACGCGTTAGTGTTTGGCCATCATCCACTGTGCAACTTCCTGGCACACTGCACAACCTTAGCGGACAGAAAAGCTGTACAAACTGCCAAAGAAATTTCATTTATTATGGGTGAGTGCACAACATAAGATTGAGAAATTTCTAGTAATTAGAGCATTTAAATGTTGAATCTGTAGGGATTAGTGGGTTTTTGATTGACCAGAAAATACTTTGAATGCGGAACGAATTGAATGATCTCAGAATTCGTTTTGTGACATTTTTGCCACGCATATTTGAAGTGACATAATGCAGGCATTAAATTGTATCTAATACAGGAACATGTCACAATGCATTCATATGAATGCATTGCTAAACTGCAGGTGGTATGCTCCAAATTGCATATGAACATTTCATTGTAAATTGTGTTGGAATAATGCATGACAAATATTTTAAGGTACTTTCATAAATTGCATCTTTAATCTGTATAGTTTATTGAAAAATAGCCAGTTTATCAATAGCATGGTTTGCCTTACGTGTTATCATAAACTATTTGCAAAGGAAGAAGTACATGTAAGTGCAAACTGAAGTTCTTGGTGACTGGTGACTCTGTATTTTTTTTCATAAATGCTGGAATAGTGGTGATTGCTTTGAATTGCTAAGGTTGATAGAAATGTGAATGGGTTCGTTTCTCCAAGTAAAAAATTAATTGAAGAATTTTTCAGCAGTATAGCAATCAAATGTTTTATCTTTTTAGTGACGCGAAAGTCAGAAAAACATTTCGTAATTTCAATGTACATTTTTCTTGGGAAGGGGATGCTTGAGTCCCACTAAGCAAGTGACATAAAAGGAATCCCATTCCTCAGTTACACATTTCATCATCCATAAAAGTGCAAATTCACTAGTCTCTGGTGCTTTTTCGATTAGACAACAAAATCAGTTTCCATAGTGGACATCCATTCAGTTAAACTCTCATACTTTGTTTATAATGATAGGGAAAGTGTTCCATGCACTTGTGGAAAATTCAATGTTATATTTAGTATTTAGACGTGAGTACTTTGTATTATTTTCACTTGAGAACAAAGAAGTAGCATTGGGGGTGTATGTACATACAGATTTTCTTAGGTGTTAGTTAATGTTGTAATTTGATGTGAAAAAAATGCTTTTAGCATCATGCTGAAGTTATGATTTCATGTCCAGGCTACTCTAAATTTCAGCTACATTTACTTTTTTTATGGATATTCTTGTAAATTTTAGGGGTCTTCGAGTAAACATGCTTGTTTGGCCCAAATTATGGTTTACGTGAAAATACTTGTAGTACGGATTCTACAAATTCATACATTATATGCATTATAGCCCCTCATGTGTGTGCGAGGAACCTTCCCAGAAAATGCAATAGGGAGACAAATGTGGCACTTCAGAAATAGATATCCCCACATCCTCGCACTTATTCAATTTTTTTTTGTTTTATTATCACGTTTTTCACTAGGTTTACCTGCAGCCTTTTAGCCAGGTTAGGTCTGTTGCCTTGTGGAAACTCGCCCAAGAGGTTCTGGTACCTTGGAAGGTAACAGGCTTAACTACTGTGTATGTAAACCTAGTGTATGTAACCGTTTACAATTATTTTATGCTAGTCTTACATTATTTGTGACATCGCTTAGAAGATAAGTTGAGTGATTTCACATTCCCTGAAAATTATGACTTATAAGAAAGGATAACCATATTGGGGTATATTAATATTATGAAATTTGAACGCAATCCAAAGGTTGGACACTATCAAAATCTAAATCCCAAGGTGTTTATTTTATTTTATCCAAATTTCCCAATGCCACTGAAAATTTTATGCATATTGTATCAAAAGAATGACACAAATAATTCCCTGGGCATT
The DNA here is from genome assembly GCA_034687865.1 of Kryphioiulus occultus. Classification (NCBI taxonomy): domain Eukaryota; kingdom Metazoa; phylum Arthropoda; class Diplopoda; order Julida; family Julidae; genus Kryphioiulus; species Kryphioiulus occultus. The sequence goes on from JAQGAF010001425.1 coordinate 24,032, forward strand.
GTCGCTTCCTTTCTGGGTCATAATTGCTTCCTATATTTGAGAAAATTGTCATTTTTTTACCAACTATCATCGTGCACTGGTTATTAATGCGTGCACATCTTAATCGTTTTTTTGTGATCAAATCAGGCCCATTATTTTAGGGTTCATATTGTTCTTTATATCATTATCAATCACTACAACAAAAATAAAAGCTTTATATGTTATTTTTTTTTTTGCCATACACTGCTACATAAGTATCTATCTGTACCTGATTAGGCATTCAAAACTGAAAAATTTAAGGGAAAAATCGATGTATAATTTACCTGTGACCTCTTGCAACCTATGCCCAGATTCAACTAGACTAAGAAGCTAGTGTCATTCTTCATGGTAGTGTGAAGTTGATTTTGGGTGAAGTGTGAGGCACTGGGAAGACATGAACACTCCCTGCTCTTCGTATACAACTGACTTGGATATCCAAAATTCATTCACTAGTTAATAACATTATGCTCCATCGCTTTTGAAGCATATAATGTGTTCAATAACACATTTTTTCCAACATGAATGGGGTTGTCCTATTGCACATGGTTCACGGAAAGCTGGTCGCCAACAATTGTTCACAGAAAGCTGTTCGCATAAGTCAATAGCTTGCTTATCCTATCCTAATCCAACATACAACCAAACCTAATCTAACTTATATATAACTTGACTTGTGCAATCAACTGTCTGCGAACAACTTTTCGGACACCACGGCACATGTCCGGTGCATGAAAAACTGTCCAATGTGAGAGGGTATCTGACCTAGAGGGGTTGAGACTAGATAGAAAATCAGTATCCTTAAATATTTCATTATTGTTACTTATGACTAAAATAATTTCCTATTTTCCTGTACCAAATAAACTTCATTATTCAAATTTCATTCTATTAGACAAATAATTGTGATGTTGGGATTTTCATGTTTACTAACTGCAGTATTGGAAAAAGTGTCAGCTTGAGAAAATTCAGCACAATCTTTTGGATCATTCAACTGCAGTAATTGCAAAGGTTTTATTAACTGATAATAAATTTACTACAATTTTAGGTTTAGGCTAATAATCTTTATCTATAATGCAATTTACATTGTGGAGCAGATAGGAATTTAACAGATTTTTATTCTTGATACCGTTGTACTATTGTCAATTTACAATGCAATTTGCAATCAACAAAACATGGTTTGACGGTTAGGTTGCATTTAATTATAAGGACATGTCAACCATTTTAATTAAAACTGCCACATAAGATAACCTGCAATTGAAAAAATATTTGCTCAGGAATATAATTTGCATCACACCTTCAAGGCATCACTTTGCATTATCACAATGAAACCATAATATTTATATACACGTTTTGGCTAATTTGGCTCTAGTAAGCATAATTGTCTATTGGTTAATGTAAATTTTGAAGATGTGATACAGCGGGGTTATCTTTCTGAAACGAGTAGGAGCTGGCAGTAACATTTAATCTTTCCATAACTTTCAAGTCACACAATTCGTCATTCATAATTTTCTAGATGATTACAAGCTTTGTTAATTTAGACAGCATTTAAAGTGTACAGTGTATTTATAATTTAAATTTTAGGTAGTTTAGGAGCCATAACCAATGGGTTACTTTGTTCCAAGATTTTACGACCTTCAGACTTGTAATCGTAAGTGCAATTGTGTGTTTCTGCATACCGGTGAGTTGCACAAAATTGTTTACCACATCTGAAATAACAACAGATAGTTATGTTAAAGACGTTCCAACATACATTTTGCTAAATTTACTGGTAAGAGTGAAATATCAAACATGCCTGCATGAATAATTAGACGTTAATCCCATCTTGCGTTTGCATACTTGACACCGAGGTTGACATTCCTTTCGTGTTGTCCTGATCGATGGCAACTTGATGGTAGCCCCTTGCCTCACAAGATGGCTTTCCGAGGAATTCTATTGGCAATAGATTTGAAGGTATCAGTAATAAAAAGTTGCAAGCTGTGATTAAAATCTCTAAATTGAAAAAAAAAAACATTACCTCTGAATGCAAAAGAGCAACAGAATACTCTGTCATACCTTCTTACAAAAATAAGAAAAACGTAAATTAGATATCTTAAAACCTTATGTCATTCACTTTGGAAATTACTTGTGCTTTTAAATTACTTTACCAGGAACAGTAGTTGTGGACATGGAGCTTTTAATATTTGCACACGACTCTCCACTCTCCGGCACTTTCATTTTGTTAACTTCGTTTCCTAATTTATCAGGCTTAGGCACAACTTCATCCTTTTTTCCAGCTTCAGCTGGAAAATTCTTTATGTGAACTCTTCCTCTGTTTCCAGCCTTGCTATCTCCACATTTTGACGTTTTCTCGACTTTGTCCTTCGGGTCAGCACATTTTGCAGTAATAGCTTCAGGTGAAGTCCTAGGCCTGCAAGCGTCGAGATTTTCTAACAGAGCAAGGCGATCTTCACGTCGCAACGGCCTGCCTAAGAAACCCATCCCATCAAGGACACCTCTGTTATTGGGAATGGCTGGAATTCGAGTGCGAGGCGTTGACTGAACCGAAATCCGAGGGTCAAACTTAGCCAAGGTTTGTTGCAATTGTTCGATATCATCTAAAGATGCACGCGTTCGGGGCGGGGGATGTTGAGAATTCCTTAACTGCCTCCTAGACAAAACACCCATAGCTAATGTCCCATTTGGTAAGCCACTGCTGCTCCTATTGTCAGAATGGCTAAGGTTGTCCCTGGAGTCCAGGACTGACGCCGGCCAAGAACTCTGATGCCAGGGCGATTCCAGTTCATCATTGTCCGAGCTACTACAGCTTGTTTCTACTCTTAATACACTATCCCCATGAAGTCGGGAAATGGTTCTTATATCAGATAGGCCATGAGAAGGTAATGTGGTGGTGGCAACTTGCATCACTGGGGGGCTGTCTAGGGGCACTTCATCAGTATTTGCACCACGTTCACGTTGCAAGACCTGAGTAGGTCGTCGGGAGACCACACTAATGACTGATGCGCCTCGTGGTCGACCAGCTTGGTTAGCTGGTTGAGGGCTGGTGGCTCGAGATCGGGCTTGAGCAATGAAAGAATCTTTATGGACTGGCATTGGAGGAAGTTGACATGGGCGAGTGGAACTAGATGACACTTGCTCAGCTTTCGATTTTACGTGAACTGGTGATGCATAGGACTGTAGGCGACTCGATGCACATTTTTTCTTGGGCTACAACAAGGAAATGTCAAAAGATGTTTAAGAAATGTTCAATTCTCGTATGGTTCTCTCATCTGTTAGCATGCAATTACCTTCTTTTTTACCGTTAATGCTTCCATGCGCTTCCTAATTGACTTCATCTTCTGCATGGTCGTATGGTTTTCTCTGATTCGTTGTTGCTCAAGAGTTTCCACTTCTTCCCCACAAATGCTTCTAAGAGAAGAGGGGCTTTAAAATAGATAATAATGCTTTACTATAATGACATTGTTGGGTGAAATGCAGCCGCATATCAATGAAAATAATACCAACCTGAGTGATTCTGGCATAGGTGCAACTGTACCATCGCCACGATCCACAACCCTGAAGAAGTTGATCTGGTCACCATCCCTAAATACCAATAGTGTCACCTGTCGACCCCCCGGCAGTTTCTCCCATAGTTCGTCTCTGAAAAAATTAGAAAAATCACCTGGTTAGGAAACTGCCCATATTTTCATCACTGGTTTACTTCAGTTAGCAAATACTTTTCCCACCGGTTAGCTTCCATGTATTCAGTTATTTCCTTCCATGTGGGATCTTCCACTGGCACTTTGCGAGTATTGATTGGACCACCTCTCATAGCTATCACCAGCTTAAGAGTGGCCCCATCAGTTATCTTATAATCCTGGAGTGAGTAATCATCTTCTAACTCTTTTGACTGCCAAATTAGATGCTGCTGGGAAGCAGGAATTCCTGAAAAATATGTAACACCATTGTGATAGTTTACAATAGTGATTGCCATTATCAAATCACTTGCACCAGTTAATGTTGCCAAAGTTCCAGCTGTAAAGCTTCTGACGGATTATCTCTTATTTCAAAATGGGTCTTATTCACATATTTGAATTTTTAGCTATGTGATGCGATTTACATGTTACACATGGTCATAAAGGCTTAGGGGTAGTAAAACTAGGAAATATTACCTAAAATAGGCACTGCATGTTGTCTTGTTTTGAGCGAGTATCTCAAGTTCGTTATAATTGGTAGAAACCAGGGTGAAAACTGACCAATGCCATTATATGACATAGGCCTAGTATGAAGCGAGGTAACATTTTAATATGTTAATAAGCTGATCGTTTGTATTCATGGGACGACTTTAAAATAACTGCTAATATTCATGCTGCCAAAATCAAACCTAACGAAACCACCAAATTATTGGCAATACGTGGTACTACAATGATTATGAGCAAGAATAAAAACAGATGGCCCATTCAATTTGCCATGTAGCCTACGTAGAAGCCTTCCAAATTGGATCCACACTTGCTTTTTTTTAAAGTGCATGAATGAATTTCTAATAACAAGACAACCTAGCTGCCTACCTAAACACAAAACCACACCCCAAGTCGTTTAAAGGCAAGCAGGTACAACTATATCTAAAATTGTGTTGTGACCTTGACCAAATATTTAATTTTTTAAATTCAAATGAACAGTGCGTTTTTGAGCCTTGTGGAGTAGATTTATATTACTGTTTTGAAGTCCAAATAATATGATTGTGAAAACGTATTAAAAAGAACAAGGCTACTATAATGTACATACCTTCTTGTCTTTGGATCTTTGCCTTCACTGACATTATAGTTTCCAGTGGTGAAACTTTCAGTTCGAATGCAGAACCAGTCAAGGTTTCTATGTAGACCTCCATGGTGTCAATTTGTAATTGTAGTAAAAATAAACTTCTTTGGATATACTCCTTCTAATCAACACTAATGAAATTGCTCAAATATATGCCAGGTGTTGACGCAAAAAACTTGGATGGGTGGGTCAAGATCAAAAATAGCTCTCATGTTTAATACATAATCAGCCACTGAAACAAAGAAACAAATGCCACAATTACAACATTCCTAACTTAATTTATTAGTGTTGTCATATAAAATATACTATTTTTGCAATTATTTTTACGCATCGCCAGAACATAAATGTCCAAGGACGTATCCGGATGTATACCTATTGTACACGAATTGTTTTTCTCAAAAGAAAATGTTCAAATCAATTCCACACATGTATACATCAATCCACAATGAATAAACAGTTAAAGGAATCATTCCATTATTTATTAAATTTGAATTAACTACCTTAAATATTTCTGCGTGCAATAAAGATGGATTACATACCTGAAATAAGCCTAGTTTTCCTCCAGGATAAAACTCCGAAGTCATAAACGAGCGTAATATTGAGTAAGCTTAACAGAAATTGAACTGAAATGTTCACTAATGAAGATAACAGTAGTAATAATGCAAGTCTAAATTCTTAATTAGTACAGAGCCTCGTCATAACCTTAATGAACCAACACATGAATCAAATGACAAAAATTTAGAGCAACCAACGTGTTCGTCAACAGTACCCGACTCATCCGTATTACCAGAAATTGAAATAGACAAACAATTATCAAGGCATATGCTACTTAAAAAATATGACTTTATTGAAATTGGAATGAATAACTATGGTAATGATATTTTTTAAAGTATATTTCGTTAGAATAACTTCAATTTTAACTTATAAGAATACAGTTTCAATATTTAACGTGAAGATGGCGTTACAGCGCACGCCTACTGGCACGTGACAGGCCTCCTGCACGTGAGTAACCAGTTATAAGCCCAATCGAGTACGTTTCAGGAAACTGTGTATTCGTCGACGCCATATATGAATGTTCTCGATGCTTCTAACTTTTCTATAACTAATTGTTTTGTTTCGAAATTGTACTTTTTTTATTACTTTGGAAATCAAAGAGTGATATAGTCAATTACTTGTAGATAGCATATAAAACTCATTGAAACAGAAGGTGAGATTTGGTTTAAATTGCCTTTAGACGTGTATATTAATGCACACTACAGAAACTCGACCATTACATGTACATGTCGTTTTATCTTTTTTAGCGACACTAGTGAATGTACAAAGTCAGAGACCATCAGATGGTTTTCCCTATTAATCTACGTAACCGCCTATAAGATAGGCCATTTTTATGGTACCATATCCAGAAGGTAAGAAGGGTAGGTAGACTGGGGACGTGTTTCAATGACATGATATCGAAAATGCAGAACATTGTCCCAAACAATGTAAAAAGATTGTGATTCTCAAATGGCTGAATAATGTCTTCAGCCAGTTGCATCTGTTGCATCTGATTGTTATTTACTCTCTCTGAAAAGTGTTGTACGGTTTCTATTCACACAATGAGTTGAGGGTTTGCTCTCCGTTTGAGTTCGATGGTAAAAAGTTTGGGTAGGGGCTTTTGCCTGTGTGACGGCTCCTTTGCTCTCTGCACGTTAATGATCCCTCGGGGAAGTGTGTATTCCTCCTGTTACTCTGTAGCTTATATTCCCAGGTATATAAGCTTGCCCCTGGGGCTGGGAATGAGCCTTCGTGTTTGAGTAAGAGTAATAGACCTCCGTTGAAATCCACAACCAACCAACTTCCTTCCAGGTTGTTCTCTTTTGTGTTGCTTCTTTGCTTCCGGGAAGAGGAACCTGTTGTTATTGTTGTTACATAAAGCCGGTGTTGTGTGGTAATATACACAAGTTCCATATAGCATGGCAGTGGGGTGGGATCAGATAACGTGCTCAGGCAATGATCAGACAGCTGGATGCACAGGCTGTGCATCATTTGATTTGACGTAATCACATTTAATTCTTTTCCAAAAGTTTTCACTTATAACATTTTGCCAACAGCACAGTGAAGAAAGGAGCACTTCTTTTTTTTGTTTTATGATTCTCCCTACTATCATCAGTGATGGTGTAATAGTTTCATTATTATCATTCAGTATCGACCAAAAGTAACTGTTCAAGATGTAAATGTTACATAACTCAGAAAGTTAAAATTGTATTGTGGAGAGCCTAACAAGGGCGCCCACAGGATTTTTGCCAGGGAGAGTCAGAATTTTCC
>JAQGAF010001426.1:0-31140 GCA_034687865.1 Kryphioiulus occultus
GGGGGGCCTGGGCATAATGGAGGCGCTAATTCCCGAAAAAGCGAAATGCTGATGATGGAGGTGATAATTAGGCCATTGTGACATCTCATAAGTCTGTCGAACACATGTCACGAAAAGCCTCGAACAAGACGTCATTCGCCATGAGACTGAAGCTAAACCTAAATGTGTAGAAAAATATGACAAAGGAGGGGGTTGGGGGAGGGGGATAAAGACAAACTACCCGTGAAATATAAAAAAAAATCCCAGAACACATGCCCCGGAGACCCGTAAATCCTTCCTACTTAATGAAATATAGCGAGAGGAGGAGAGCAGGGTGGATTAAAAAACGGGGAGTATATAAAAAGTTAGCATTGTCATAAAGCTATCAAAGGCTTTTATCTACTCCCATTTGTGCTCGTCAAGATCCTTTACCCACACTATCTCCACGCTCCGCGCCCCGTTTCGTGAGTAGAGACATCCCAGGTTTCAACAATTTTTTCCTGTCTTTTCGAAAACGGCTTTAACATAATCTTCGACAATTTTTTCCATCATTTTCCCCATCCTTTCGGATTTCGAACATTGCCAGCGCCCGTGGCATTAACCCTTGAGAGTAGTTGAAGGTTTTTAATTTCGGGCTTGTTTGCGCCAAGATGTACGGTGTTCCATAAATTTAGACTATAGCCATCCTTACATTGCAATATCTCATAATTTCGCATTTGATGTGGTCAGTTATGAGTGTTTTCTTGGGGGAAAAAATAGATTTTCCTTTTAAAATTCCAAGATTTTGCATTTACAATACTAATGACATATTACTTTTGGAAATATGCCAGAGCTAATTCCTGTCGAGTATACACGATTACTGCTAAACTGAGTAACGAACACATGACATTTTCAGCTTTCCTGACTTTTCCAAATTTTAAATAAATTTCCCAGATAAATGTAATTTTCTTCGAGAAAAATGTAGTTTTTTTCCAAGAAAAAACTCGTAATTGACCACATGAAATGCGAAATTCTGGCATCTTGCAATGCAAGGATTGCTAAATTTATTGCAATTATACATATTGGCCCCCATACTGGAGATAGAACGCCCATTTTCATTAGGAAACAGTAGATGTAGATTATTTTTTTAATTGACAACATTATTAATTTCTTTCAAAGGATCGCGAGTCATCTCTGGATTATTATGTTAAGCAATAAAATAGCCATATGAAACACATTATTGATTTGTTGAATTTCCCTGACTACATGTATTTCGAAGGAAATCCATCGACTCCTCCAATTTTCCTGACATATTTGAAAGTTTTCCAAATCTGGGAGAACCCTATATGTATATCACCATGTCATCTTTTGATTTAATGTATATGTTATCCAGTAACTAGCCATACAAAACATATTACTGATTTGTTGAATTTCCCTGACTACATTTATTTCCAATTAAATCCATGTTGACTTTTCAAATTTTTCTGACATTTTTGAAGGTTTTCCAAGTCTGGGAGAAGCCTATATATACCATACTTCGACATCGTGTAAAACCGTCATTATACTGACTATCACAGACATTCTAAATTAACTGGTCAATGAGTAAACATCGCATTGACATTCAAAGCTGTAACATCACAGCGTTACCGATTTCAGCGATTAAATTCAACAAGCCCGAGCTCCGTCAATATTGACACAATTTAGCATTGCTGAATTAATGGCCAGCGAATATGAAACCCATCCAACACGCGTGGCTTTCAAATGGCTAATCTAAAATTCCCAAATAGCCGAATTCAATTTCGCTTTAATCCGATTGGGAGACAGCAAACAGCTCGCTGACCACGTGTCTTCTACGGCGCTCCAGCAGCCATGGACGCATGTGGGGAAAATAGGGCTATGGACACTCGTCTCCATTTCTCATCCAGTTTTATCCCCTCGTGTCTTAGGGGATTTGTGCCCCCCAAAACCTCATTAGGGTAATGGCGGTTACAAAAGGTACAAAGAAAAGATTTCTCTCAAGAGTCACCCAGGAAAAGGCCCTTTACAGGAGCATAAGCGATGTTATGAGGGGAGAGGCGTATACTATAGCAAAAAAAAACGATAAGTCGAGGGAGACAAATGCACTGTACTCCCCATAATCAGGTTAGATACAAAGCCACGAAACAAATGCTCTTTCGAATCTTCGTTATTGATTTTAATAGCGAGGCGAGACGGGCTGGAGGTGATACTGATAGGCTACGTGGTAAAGTCTACACAGAAACAGCGTTAAAGTCTGGCGAACTGGTCAGTTACTCAGTTAATGATACTTGGAAATGAAATTCATAAAGGTTTATCCAAGCTGTCAGGCTTCCAAATAAACCCCATCCACTGATCAGATAGAACAGAGAAGGAAGCCATCTGCTGATGCTAAATACTACTTCAGCCTATTTAGTGACCATAATAGCATTACGAAAGAGCGTGACCTCCAATATTACAGCGCCATCTATGCGACCATCTCTAAATGGGTAATTAAGAAGGCTGAATGCTTGCTTTCCATACGCCCTTGTTTTTTTGCACACAATACACATATGCATATTATCACCCACAATATTCATCAACTAGGAAGTCATCAAGAATTATCTCATCTAGTCAAACATGGAGTGGATTCCTGGCATACCCCATATAATGCTATTGAAAATTGCATTCGCAAATGTGTCGTAAGACACACCTCTGACCAAATTGACTAGTATGACTGTCACTTTGGTTTGCCAAATCAATTTTCGGATAGATTGCAAACTATGTCACCATGCTGAAAATGTATTCTTAGGAACTTCCTATACCACAGGGTGTCTACTGAATTTGGTATTGCAAATTTCATAACTTTTCAATGCCTTTTTTATGAATTCAAAATTGCTTCAATGCTATTAGAATATGGTGCCGTTCAAACTATGTCATAACTAATCCATGATTTTCATAAACATCGCCTACCACAGTGATGACATGATCACTGGCCAAAAAACTGGAAGACAAATGATGAAATTTAACCCACATTTATTTTGTGAACCAATCATGGTCAACAACTCCATGGCCGTAAGGTAAACTTCTTGGCAGTTCCATGACTTCCAGGACCTGAATTTCATTTCATGATACTTCCATGACTGGTAGATACCCTGTAGCATGCTCCACCATTAAATTATAGGAATCGTATTCATATTCTACCACTGAATTTTGTGAATCAATCAAGGGCAAAAATTCCATGACTTCCATGGACTGAATTTCCTTTCATGATGCTTCCATGACCGGTAGACACCCTGTAGCATATTCCACCATTAATTACAGGCAATTAACACACTTCTATCTTTAAGTAGCTTACCACTAAAACATGTAACCTCATCGCTGAACATGAACGACATAAATGGGAACTTACCTAAAAAGAGAAGAAAAAACATAATTAGGAAACGCCACAAACCAAAGACACATAATGAAACTTGGCCAACAAAGAAAACACGAAAATTTACGATTGGAGATTCGAAAAGCATGCTGGGTATGACTTAGTCTATCGATTGGATTTGGCAACTAATTGAAAATGAAAATTAAGGGCTTTCCCATCAGCCCTTCAATAGCAGGGCCAACATTAATAAGTCACGAGGTGTGGATCAATCCCACGAACAGTCAGACCCTTAACCCCCTTAAAACAGAGAGGGTTCACCAACAGGCAGCTAGCATCGAAAATTAATAATCCTTTAAATCCTAAAGTGTCAACCCAATGCCATGCCAACCATACCAAATGAGGCTAAAAGAAGAGGTGAGGGGAAAAGCATGGCTTCCAAGTCTGCTTTTAATAGGATTAATGCACGAGCTGGATAACCCCTAACGTGTAAATCAACCCTTTATGGGGGATGCAAATCCGCATGTCAGGAGGTCACTTGGCTTTTTATCTTTTTAAAGAAATTGAAAAGGGACAGGCAACACATGGCCCTAGGATGGGAGAGGGATGGTGGACCAGGGCTATGCCCCCTGCTGGAGCATTGTTAAAGGATTAAGTTGGCCACCATTAGCTTCTCCACCCATCATGCCCTTCCCCCTTTAAAACTCCTAAATTGTGTTCAATGAATTATTGGTGTGTACCACCTAATAATCAGTTTGTACTCATTCGAACGGAAACAAAAAAGCACGTGACGCCCTGACCCAGCAATGGGGTTACAAAGCGTCCCGGGGCAGTTCGGACATGAGTAACATCCGAAACACTATCGCGAGTGACCGCTACCCAGCGAGGCCATCATCTGAGCCACTTGCAAACACCCTGTATATGGGTCAAGCCGTCCAGCCCTGCAGATCTCATGCTTGCGCGAAAAAAAAATAATTATAGTCCATCAGTAGAAATTTAATATTCCCACACCCATATCAAAAAGGAGGTTGTTTCCTAGAAATCTTCGCTTAAATTGGCGAGAAAACCGTGTGGTCAGTTGCGGGTCTCTGATATCAATTGCATGTAAATTGTGCCAACCAATGGCGAGCGAAACGGTTTCCAATTACCATTAATAAATATCAGCCTTACGTTAATTTAAACAACTAAATACCTCGAATTTGCTATGGCTCAGATTATGAAAACAATATTATCACAAAATATTTACAGTACGTTTCAACCCTACTTGTCTAGTAGACACGGCAGGACTCCCACTTAAATTATCAAGTCATTTCCCTGCCTGCTTTTCAGTCATTTCCCAGACATTTGACATGACATTTTTTTAAAAATTAAACAAAAATGATGCAGTTTATTCCAAAATTTTACAAATGATGACCAATCAATTGGCTGATACAAGCTATCTCAATTTCCCTGACATTTTCATGAATTTATCAAGGCTTTCTTTGCAGCAGTGGGAACCCTGCTTACCAGCAGTATTGATTTATCCTTTATAGTTTTTTTCTGCTATTTTGTGCGGTTTTTTCTTGTGATTATCCTAACCTTATTAACACAAAAAAAATGCAATTTCATTACTTAGCTGAAATAATCAGCTCAGGAGTTGTTAGAAGAAGCCCACTTTCTTACAGAGTCCGTACTGGAGCAGGGGAGCAGCAGGGTATATTCCGAAGTAATCAATTCTTAACTGAGGTTAATTGATGTACATGTACAATCGGACGTTTTAGATAATTCAGACCAGTTCTTCGGCTAGTGGTCAATTACTGGGGAAGTTGCCTTCGCAACACGAGCAATATTTCGGATTACAGTACAATTTCGACGAAGGCAATTACTAGATGAAAAGCATCTCATATATCACGTCTTTGTAGTGCTCATGGCACGAGACAAACGAAGAAAGGAATTTGATAATTTTATAATCACCATCGCATCAAAAACGCATTGGGGCAACAAGTATTTCCGTTTCGCCCGACCAGCGGCTGTGCTGTGGGGTCATGTGTGAGATGGGGAAATTGGCATTAATTAAAGTGGAAGAAATTCCCCACCCACAAATTTGATTAAGTTTTCTTGAAAACGTAAAATGAACGGAAACGAGGTCGACGTCGAGTCAATGTCTGCTGGGGGCCAACTGTCCTGCCCCTTCGCAACGTGAGCAAGGGCTGAACTGGGCATGTGCCACAAGTTTGGCCCAAATTGATGATAAAGGAGGGAGAATTCCTCGGCTCGGATATGGCCAATTTTGGGGGGCATATTTCATCTTCGTACGCCCAACAGCGAATTTTCCTGTCAGGATTCATCAGGAGCAGGTGTTGCCCTAATTCAAGATGGCCGTCGCACAGTCAGACCCGTTGTTCTTGCCAGCAAAAACGGTATACATGTATACATGTACTTGAGTGATACAATCAGTTGGCAAGCACACCTATACAGTTAGTATCTAGGGAGAAGGACAAGGAGTCTCCATTGTCCTCGAAGAAACGGTGAGCCATGTAACAACTGGCGATAGAAATCAATGCTGACGTTTTCTGCCTGGGGCTAAATATGGCTGGAAATATTAATTTCTGGCAAAGATTTCGCTAGTTTTTCTTGGAAGAAAATCTGGGCATGCATGTGGTCAGTTGGTGTACAAATTCTCACATTTTTTTCACATGCAAATATCTTATTTTTTCACATTTTCTCACAAGCAATAATCTGTTTTTCACACGCAAATATCTGATTTTTTACATTTTTCACCCAATATGTCTGAAATTTGTTTCGCATTTAAATTTTTCTACAGTTATAACAACGGTTCTAAGCCACTAACCGCTACTCACAATATTGAGATCAAAATTACACCACAAATGGTGGATTTATTTCAGCTTGATTTTCTTTTTTAAAAAAAATATAGGGGGGTTATGGGGATTAAATAAAATTCGAGCAAAAATGGATTTTAAGTGTATTTTCATGGAAATGATTTTTAACAATGCATTGTTCAAATACTTATAGCAACATTAATCTTTCAAAAGAACGCAGCAGGCAATTAAAAAAAACTGATCAAATTTTAGCACTTTTTTATGAAATTAAGGCCCTGGATGAAGTGGAATTCTTGTGAAATTAATTTCCAATTAACTTTTCATATACATGTAAATCGTAATTTGCTTACAATTTTCACTCTGAAAGTCGAAAGTTTATTTGCCATTCAGTATACGTGCACAGGTACATTTATGACATCACGAGGCAGTGGATGGAGCTGAATTTTTCAATGAACATTTTAGGGGAGCAGGATCGCTGAAGCGATTAAGCCACGATTTTGGCGTCAAAATTCAGCAGCCGATTTAGCAAAGATGTTTCTCTTATTGATTCCCGGCCTTTTGTGCGTTTCCAGCTATAGAAATCGTGCTGAAAGCTGCCATGTTTTGGTTCAACGCATTTGAAATACTTTAACTTGCTCGAAATTTTGCATTATTGGGTCTGTGATAGGACGATATTCAACTTTTCGCAACAATTTTTAAACATGCCCCATATGCGATTCATTTGTGAGTGTCAATCGTCTCGTCAGGTCAACAATTTTCCACCTAGAATTCCATTACTTCACGTCTGACAACACCCTGGAACATTTTCGAACTTCGTCAATGGATAGGAATTTGGGGTGACAGCAACCCAGTTGCGTTTGGCCAGCCATCAGCGAGGGGCTATTAATTGCCAATCTGGCCCGGAATTCCTGTCCCAACACTGCAAACAAGGGTAATTCCGATAAACTTGGCACTTAAGTGGGAAATGGTCCCCCTGACCCCTACAAATTGGTCAGACGTTCCAAAAGCAAACAAATCCCAAGTCCACTAAGTGGTCAATTACAAATATTTGGATGCTGAAAAAGTGCCTTTGGGCCAGAAACTCGACGAGACTAGGAATACTGCCATGACCTCTGGCACCAGGGTCAGGCGAGGACATCACACCTGAGCCTTGAATCCGGCGTGCAATTTATCGACACCCTTCCCAATCCCATAATTAAATCGAAAATTTCGCTGCGTGAAAGTCAAGTTTGCGAAAAAGAAGGCAGGAAAAAACTCGGCCTTGGCTGGCTTAATCCGTCGTTAATCCTTTTATCGAATCAGTGCTCCTAAAAGCCCCATCGCGCATTCGAACCGGTCAGTCTGGCTAAAGAGCCTTTGATTGACCGGTCAGTGTGTGTCCTATTAATCACGTGGCGGACACCTCCATAGCTCAATGTCAATTGTCTCTTGGGACGCTCGTTTTGGGCGAAAAAAAAGGGCAAAAAAAGAAGCACTGCTTGGGGGACTAAACGTTGTACACGGGATTGGCGATGAATGACAGCCTGTCCCAAATAGCTGGTCGAGGTTTTTTAGGGGGTCACAGCCCAAGAAAAGACAGAGAAAAACGTCCCATTCACACACGCACTTCTATTAGCTCCTTTCGAAAAAGGAGAAAACGTGTTTAGAGAATTTCACCTGCAAATTGCAATCAGATTACACTAGTACACGTATGAGGCCCTTTCTAAAAAAAAAATTAGGAATATCGCGTCACAAAAACTACGTTTGTTTAATAACTGAAAAACAAATTCCCTTAGTTTTCCATGGTCATGTTCTCATTTTCCCAGGTTTATTCCACACTGACATACAAAACAGATTATTAGCATTAATAAGACAGGAATACCATTGGCGAAAATTTCAGAAACACAGTATTCTACAGGTAAGTGGTGAATTTTACGCACATTTGTATAAAACATATGATTCTGAAATATTAATTTTAGTAAATGACCTTCATAGGTAATGGAGTTCCAGGGAACGCCGTAAAGAAATCTTTGGATTTTCCGTACATTTCCCTCGACATTTCCTTAAATGTTCTACAAAAATTCCAGGTTCCAATTCAAATTCTCCAAGTTTTCCAAGTTGCATAAAAAATTCCGAGAGGTTTAAAAAGTTTCTGTTTAGCACATGTAGTCACTATGATGACATTGTTATTCGAGAGAATGGAGAAGCTGTTAAAACGAAATGCATTCTAGTCTATCACCGTATCACGCGGTTCGAATTACCAGACACACGTACGTTTTGAATTCAATGTACTAGTTTCGAAAAGTCGGCTTGTTACATGTCGGTTCAAAATGACTTCGTACATGTAGATGTCCATTACAGACAGGTGAAACCCTTAGTTGACAGAAAGGTTGTAAAAAGAGGCTTGCATTTACGAGGCACCCAGCGTCATAAGTTTACATGCAGCGGAGGGTGTAGGGGGAACAAGTAACGCTAATCAAAGTGAATCCATAATTTCTTCGTTGGGGAGATTCATAATCCCGGATTAGCATCTCGTGCGCTTAATTGGCACCCTCCTGGATCAACGTGTATTAAAGGGAAAAGCATATCCATTTTGGTGACTGTTTCACGAATTTCCAGGTCAGTGGTGACAAGTGCCCTCATGCGGAGGAGGGTCCCACACCGTAATTACGATGGCTGGCAATAATGGTTCCAGTACGAGAAAATTGAAAGAAAATTGAAAAAACAACTGGGGGACCCAAGAAGGCCCAGCAGGAGCTAAACGGACTTTTTGGGCAGAAAAGCATTAGCGTGGCAGAAGCTGCGTAGAGGACAAAACGTAGCGGCGCCCCTCGCTGGGAAAAGCGTTTTTCCTTCGTTTTCCTAAGGACAAAAACGTTGGCAGCAATTAAGAGATTACTGTCACGGATTTGCCCAAAGTCGATAAAATAACAGGGAAAAAATGCGACGAACAAATGCCTCGAACAGTTTCGTTTGGTGCATGGAGGGTCGAGGGGCCCTATGTCCCTTGTAAACATGCCAGACATTCACAATTCATCCTCCACACCTTATCCGTGCATGGTCGCACATTCCATAGGGCTTACCATAAGGAGGGCACCCCACATTTCGAATTTTCAGTCTGAAAACAAATTCCACGCCGTTATTTCCACTAACAATTGTTTCGGTAATTCTGCATGCAAAATGACCTAAAAATGTACCCTTCACCTTTGGGTGTCTCATCTCTGTCTGTAACGGACCTTTTCGCAGTAGTTCTAAAATGTTCTAAAGTGCAGAAATTTTGGGAACAGCTTAATTTCGTTGCACGTGTTATTGCATTACACGTTCATGGATGAATGTGGCAACATTTTCGCGTTTTCAACAACTTTAAAAGCGGACAAAATGCAGGGATCTAACAGTTTAGTAACAAAATCCCTGACGTTTAAAGTTCTCCCATCGTCCAATATAAAGTAAAAGTTACCTGGCCATTAATTTAAATATTTTTAATCAATGTGGAAATTGACTAGGACGATAATGAAGCAATTCAAACAACACCAGAGCCTTACTGCACGTTTTTAATTAGCAGTTCCCAGAAGCTTGGAATTTATTTTAATTTGGAAAATTTCAATATTTTCGTAATGAAGCCAAATAGAAGTAACCAATCTGCCATACTGGGGTTTTCTTTCATTGCGCACCTGACTTTACCAGGTTTTCCAGTAAGTTAGGACCCCTGACTTTCCAAGGTTTCCCAGGATTCACAGGTTCTGTGGTAACCATAAAATGCATTCGATGCCGTGGTGTGGCCACAATTTCGAAACGCACTTGCGTCTGGTAATTCGGAACGAAATGCTTTCCGTGTTAACAACTCTAATACGCATCATGGCAGGTTTTACGCGAAAAACCTTTTTTTGACGCCTTATTGGTTATTGCCAGCTGATTTCTGCGGCAGAAATCGACTGGACGCTGGTCATGATTCGCTCCATAAAATGGCGGACATCATGAAATTAAGGCCATAAATCGTATCATTTCGCGCATTGTCCGAGCCCCTCGGGATTGACCCCCAGCTAATAATCGTCATTGCGGGGTGACACGAGGCCGAGGGGAAACGTTGTTTTGCGCAACGACTGGACTATTATTGACCGATATGGACCATGTATATACGAGATACGCCTACATGAACGTTTCACAAGCAGAAAGCTCTGCAACCCCATTATTTATGGCAGGTTGCACCATGATAACGGTTCGTTAAAATCCATTTTGTAATTGTTTGTTCGTTTTTCATGTTAACGTTCAAGCAGCGATCGATACTACAAGTGTCACCATGTTACGTGTTATTTGCTATGTTAAACCTGAGCTGATAAAACGCTATCATAGCGAGTAGAACGAGATATCTGTTTGCTCAATGCAGTCATGAGATGGCGCCAAATCCATAGACCGCCAAAGCAAACAATTCGATCAAAAATGAACAAATATTTTGCGCAACTCTCTGAATCCCAAAACTCAATAGGTGCGACAGACTCAAGTGGCAGTCCTGTTGCTCTGTTGTCAAAACAGATTGCCGCAGCATCCCGGGAACCACGCCTTTTGCACTATTGCCAGCTTAGCACATCGTAGGTTCATTGGCTTACATTGGAGCCATCCATTAGAGACAACACAACATGAGTTTAGTATGATCAACTGGTTCACTTCTCTGTGTTTTCTTGCCATAGAACAGTTATTTAACATTCTGATGCGTATGTGGTAAAAGGTTAAGAACATCAAAAAAGTTGAGATTTGGTATATTTTTACTTCAAAGAAAAACGAACAATAGTATTTGTACCAACCTGAGGTGTTTTTTTACCCATTTTGTGACTGGATTTTTTCGGAAGTAACCAAAAGGTGTACTAAGCTATTTCTATGCACAGAAGGCTTCTTCAGCATTCTGTTGCGCTGTCTAAAAGTCTTGGAACTTTAAAAATTTACAGAGTTGTTAATTATGACAAACAAGATGGGTTGAAAAAGACCCCCAGGGTGGCATCAGATGGTTTATATGGAAAATTGTCAACTGCTCAGGCCTGTTATATCTACAAGGCTATGGACAGTCGAACAATGGCAGGGTAGAGGCGCCCCTAGTGTCAGGCAGTGCGACCGCAGCGCCACGGGTCAGGTGGGGCAAGGGGAAGGGATCATGGGGTAGTCGAATTACCGCACCAATAAGCAAGCAAAATGGCCACAGAACCTGTTTTTCAGGGAAAAGCTCACACGAAACTGCAAAATTATATTATAAAAATAAGTTCAAGAGTGATACCGGTTGGCACCAGAGTCGAAGCGTTCTGGCGCAGGCTATTTTTCCCAGGTGTCGCTGAGATCGCCCTTATTAGGCACGACGCCCCGCATAACAAACGGGCCCTTAAAGGGCTCCAATGGCCCAAATCGATCGTCGAAATTCCTCACTTCTTTTTATTACGACTGGCGTCGACTGCCAACGTGTTTGTTTTTTCATATCTGGAAATATTGACGGAAACGTGCACGCGTCGTTATACACGACTATTTCTGACTTCCAAGATGGCCGCCGCCCTCCTCCCATGCAGCTAGCGTGGTTCGATATATTGACTATTTTATTAGACGGGACATTTTGTTTCAATTTGAAAACGATGTTTGCTCGATCATGTCGGCCAATATCGCGACGACAATTTGGGGGCCCGATTTTCGTAACTGCTCGCAAAACGTGTGTGCCCAGGCCCATAAAAGAAGTCTATTTAAGCCAAGAGCAGAAAATTAAGGAGACTTGCTCAGCACACGCTGCAAAAATGGGAACTTTAATCGATAATGATATCCATTAGGATAATTAACTATATATAGTCGCCTTGCAAGTTGCAGCAACGCAATTCTTCGCGAAAACGCCATGAGCGCCATGAAGATGGCTGCCACCCGCACGTTGGTTCCCATGGCCAAGTGCATCACCAAGTTTTGAAAAATCACGAATGACGCAATTTGTCTTATTTGAAGGCTGCTGGCGTGATAGGCGCCTCGTCATTAATGCATGAAGACGAAAATTGATCGAATTAATGCATTCGACAAAAACAAGAGCATCATCCGAACGCAATTACGATGAATAATTAACGGCGCACCGGCAAACGGACGAGTGCAAATATAGACGCAGGTCTATTATAATTAGAATGAGCCGTGCTTTCCGGACATTTCAGAAGTAATTTGGATGACAGCACGGCCCTATATAGCCACTCGTGCTAAAAATTGAGGCAACAATCAAGTCGAGTTGATTGCCAAATAGCACGGCATCAATGGCGAGCCTGCTTGCCAATACACGGGTGTCCGAAAATATATACAAAAGATTATTAGAACGTCTAGACTTCAATGTCTATTAGAAAATGGGGTCCTTTAAGTTTTATGGGAGTTTTATGTCAACACAAATTAGTGATTTTCAGACATTCTCCATACCTATAGTGATGACATGTTCAATGGCCAAAAAACTGCGTAGGCGACATTTTTTTTGCCAAACTGGATAACAAATGATGAATTTTAACTTATTCAAAGGCAAAATTCCATGACCCTAATGCAAGTTTCATGACTTTTCCATGACCTGAATAAGCTGAATTTCATTTCAAGACTTTTTCACGACTTATAAATATACATGACCGATAGACGCTCTGTAATAAGGAATGACCATGTAACAGTTATTCCCTGCCTGCAGCATGTTATGTTGACAAGCACATTAAGTCTGGCATCAAAAGCTGCTCATCAGCATGCAGCATTAATGTTCACAACCCATACATGTATGTTTGCATTGATTTTGCATAAAATCGCTAACCAGGTAATATATAAGCAAAATCGTCGCAGGGGATGCTTCCAAAAACTCGTGACAAAGACGTTTTCAGTGCCATATTATGTTGGGTAAGGGTGGGGTTGGAACGCACCGTAAATTGCGAAAAATGTGGGAGCCACCTAATGTAATAGCAAATAAATATGTCATGGCAGGTGTGAAACAGGACTGAGGCTAGATATCGAATCGGGACCAAACAAGAGTTCAAACAATCAATGATACACGCATCCGAATTTACGACTGTTTGCATATTACAGGTGCCTTGGTGACGCAAATTTACGTCAGAGGGTAGGGGCGCTGTACGGTCAGCAGACATTGGATTCTGAAACTGCAGGCCTGCGGCCAGATAATGGTGTTTTGGTTCCTGGCAAAAAAATTCTCAGCTGCATTCACGCCATTTTGTTATTAATTATAAGCCGAACTATTCGCCATAATCTGCAGACCGATAATTACACCGTAGCAGACAGCTCGAACCACTGCGCATAAATAACATTGAGTGTAAATTCTTGCATGGGGAAGCCAAACACAGACAGACGCCTTTGCATGGCTACTGTTGGTTTAAATTTGCGTTCAATACTCGTTTGCACTTGCTTGCCAACTGGATTAATTTCTTCGCGTGTGAACGCAAAACGTTGGCGTTTGTAAAACAAATCGAGAAAACGTTAATTGGACAAGCATTGCAAACAGCTGCTTGTAGAGCCAGGCCAATTGCCGCCGACTTGCCAAGAGTAACTGCAAGCATTTAATTTCCCAAAGAAAAATATTGCCTAGGCATATGAGACTCTAGGCAGGGTTCCCCAAGAGATGAAATTTTAAACTGCCCTGACTTTTCCAGGTAACTGGTTTTAAGACGAATTTCCCTGACCGAACTATTGAAAGTGCAAAAATACAGTATAACCGGTGCAAGTATTGCTTATTTACAAGCAGGAGATCGCATGCAAATTTCCACAAGGAAACAGCAAATTAAGCAAGCCCCCAGAGATGGAATTTTACTTCCCTGACTTTGACAACTACAACCACTGGAAATTTTAAGATACGACATATGCCAAAGTAAGGATGTTTAACAGCAAACAGCAAATTCATATTTTTTTTTAAAATTGATACTTTCACGATTTTTTATTTTGGTGTGAACCAATAACTATAGTTATGTAAAATTGATTTGTTTAATTTCCCCAACATATAGGAAATAAATCCAACTTTCCCTGACTTTTCCAGACCTTTCTCCAGGTGTATTTTTTAAACTAACAAATTCAGGAGTAATTTTCTCTGCAGAATTACTTGTCGTCTCTAGATTTTTGCGTCAACAACCAGCCATGTCAAATGCATTACATGTACTGATTCGTTGAAATTCCCTGACAATTCCAGATTCTCCAAGTATATGTATGGGGGTACCCTGCAGACGTGAATTCTTGTGATAATTGTGTCAATTTCTCTGTCATTTTATGGGTGCTATTGGCTGCTGGAATGGGGGCATCCATAAAGACCGTGTCCAAGCAGCTAGTTGTTCTGCAGAAGTGGTTCCCATGTCCCAAAATGGTTACTTTGAGGCAACCATCATAAACACCAATTTCTGGGGCAAGACATCGGTAAGCCACCATGGTACCCTGTCGTGACTGGGTTCCCATTTCGGTTTACCAACCCCAGGCTCCGAAGTTCATCTCGTTTCGTTACCTTTAGCTTTTGGCGGATTTTTTGCTTGGTCCACGAGCCAACTTCGCCCCTCACCCTTGGCCAAGAGCCTGGGAAAAACCAGAGGTGTGACTCGCCTCCCAATCATTTCAATCCTCGATTTCGCCTCGTCTCTTCCCCATTTCCCAAATCCACTTACCCGAGCCATAGCCCAACGAAAGCAGTGCTGTACCCTCCTAATCCTCCTCCATTTTTCGGCTAAGTGGCCCAGGTAGTCCCCAGACGGCACCGACCTCACCGCCCCGGGCCACGACAACTGGTTTTGTGCTGGAAAAACACTCGCCACGCATCCCCCTCAGCCCAAAAACCAAAAAAAAAAACACAGCTCACCAACAACAAGACGAAAAGCAACCATATCGGCCAAATTCAGCCATGGAACGAGTTGGAAAGCTTTCCAAAAATTCCTACGTTGGTTTCTGGCAACCACGTAGGGGGTACCCCGCACCCTTTGCATGAACTCATTGTCTTAATTATGTTTTTCGCAATAGATTAATCTCAGGTAAATGTTTGGCGCGAGGGATGCTCATAAATGGTCGCTCATTTTCGAGGTTTCCCAGCGCCCCCTAGGTTAATCCTCCGGTTAGCCACGCTGAACCGTGAATGGGTCCGAAACTAATAATATACATGTACGTAAGCGCATCATTCCCATGCTATCTCAACTCGTAAAGATAAAAAGCCGCAGCAAATTAAAACATGCCTGTCAACGTTGCCACAAACTGCGAATCATTAATGGACGAAAGAAGCCGACTTATTTCGTGTCTGAATTATTTGTTCTTCGCACTGGACGATGGTCACCTCTGATCATGTTGACTAATTTAGGAAAACTAAATACCCTGAGTTTTCCAGGTTTCAAGGGATGTCTTTTTAACAAGACGCAATTGAAAGTTTGAAAACAAGCAATATTTACAAATTACCTAAATTGAATAAAAAAAACTACAATAAAAATGATGGATTTGGTGTTTTAATCTATGGGAAATGTTTTCCAGAAATATCAGAACAGATTAAATCACCATTATAATAACAATGATGGCAAATTTTGAGGAATGTTTTTTTTATAAAAACAATCACCAATAAGGCAGTTTTAGAGCATTCTGAAAGTTTCAAAACTATCAATATAGGCGAAAACTGAACATAAAAAAAATACAAGAAATGATGAGTTTGTGGTTGTAATCTCGGGAAAATGTTTTCCTGAAATATTAATGACTGAACGGCAATTTCATTTTATTTTTATAAACTAGGCTGAATCACGAATGCCTAATTTTAGGGGAATGATAGAACAACACAGATTATCAGACTAATCATTTTTGTGCTGGCTTCTCAGAACTATAACGAGCAAACACAACATGCAATTTCGATACTCACAAACTCCAGGTTTCAAGTCAAAATCCCTCGAGTTTTCCAGGTTGATTATAAAAATCCCTTAGGCTTCCGTGCTAGTTTGGTTACCAGGAATGTGATTGCTCAGACACTGTCCTTAGCACTAGGTCACCATCGCCTCATAAAATACGGGACTTTTCGGATTTGCCCTAGGCTGGATTACCATTGAGCCCCCATTGAGGATCGTTTCTGAAACCTTCCAAAGCAGATTACCAAGAAATTGGCTACAAATATGCTAATAGAAACCCGAGGTTCAAAATTGCCAGGCTCGCACAAAGCGTGTTTCCGCCACTGTCGACCGAAATTAGGGGCGCACCAAAGACGGCCATCTTGTTCCTCTGTGCTGACAAAAGGCACAAAACATCTCGAGAGTCGATTCTGGCATCACAATGGCCAGTGAGTGCTGTGTGGGGGTCACTATGAAAGGTATTCGGTCGGGGTGCCATACTTTCATATACATGTATACTTTAGAGCTAGCAGGCAGCTCCTCTGACGGCCATTTGGGAGATGAGGGCGAGGCCGAGCAGAAAAGCTCTTTGTTGGCCCCCAGGGGCTCCAGGCCTGTATGAGGAGGAATGCACGAGGGTAGGGAGAAGCCGAAAAAAAAAACACGAAGGGGTAAATGGAAGAAGAACAACAAGAACAACAACAGCGACCAAGTACTGATGAAAAGAACGCGAGAAAACGAGTGAGAAAAACAAACGTGGGGGGACGAGGGGGGCCCGGGGCCCTCACAATGGCCCCCGAGCGCCCCGCTCCAGCAGGTGATAATAGCCAACTGTCCCAACACCGAGAAGATGGCCGCCGGGGGAGCGGGGGAGAGAGAAAAGTACAACAATCATAATGAATAATGATAATAATAATAAAAACAGGGATGAGTTAAATATGAAAATATAAGGCTACCAGCACGGAACGGTGGGGTGGGTGAGGTCCATTTACTCGCATCATCAACCTCCACATTCCTCCTAGACCCACATATTTGCTGGATGACGTCACTGCCATGGCGTCTGTCAGAAGCCATGGGCATCGAAGGGAACGTCAGGAAGAAATGGTAACTGTCAGATGTCATGCAGGATACAGAAACACTTCAAGAATTCTGAGAAGAACCTGAGTAATATCCTCTCTAAACTAATCTCACCCATGTTAATTTTAACTATATAAACGTTCACACCTTGATATTCAATAACTTTTTGCACTGTTTTTATTGCAGTCCGCCAACTTTTGCAAGCTATACTAGTCTGTATTCACGCTGGTTTGTAATGCGGAGAAATACCAAAGTGACTCCCTACATTCAGTATATAAATACATGTATTTCAGCGCCCTAAGCGATTCATTGTCTAAATTTCCTGGGCGCCAAATTTGTGGGGACATAGTAAAATCAGTCCCCCCCCTATCTGTACAAATAATTACCTCTCTAAACTAATATACAGCACCGGCGTGTTTAGACTTAGGTTCTAGTGTTACATATTGCCAGAAGTAAAGTACTAGCAGTAATTTTTATCCATACTGATATGTAGCAATGTCATAACTGACATAGACCTAATGTCATAATGATACAGTGATTTCAGCTGTGGCAGCTTTGAAGTTCAGTAGTGATTTTGGAAGTTAAAACTCAAACTCAATTGCATTTATGACAATGATGAACATCACACGAGACAAAACTAAATCATCGACTAATGTTCTACATAACACAAGAGACAATCTAATGTAAGTAAACAAGTTTCTACGAATATCATCAGAAATATTTACTGATATCAGTGCGAATTGTATACTGATTTGTAGTTTTGTACTAAGCTTTCCACCAGGGAAGGTGTTGTAACTGGCGACGAGTTTTGTGTCACCCTGCAGACGGCTGAACCATTGCAGCTGAGAAATATTGCATTAGGAAGAGTGCAGCCGCAGTGTCGTCTTAAAAAGTCATCTCATCCGAATGATTTATGAATGACCGCCTAATTCGCGCTAGACCAGCGTTTCCAGTAAGACTCCAGAAAAAATATGGGCAAATAAATAGCGAGCACTACTGTAGCACACATGCCGAGGAGAACGGAATCTCACGATAGCACCGTTGTCTTACGGCTGCAAAAATTCGACAAGAAATAAGATTGTGAAAGATACTCCATATGAAAAATATGAAAGGAACTCTCACGCCAACGTGTTTATGTTTGCAGAAAGCCAGACTGGCATCCTGCAAATTTACGGTGTTGTTAAGATTACCCGCTAATGGACGGACAGGTTTACCTCCGATGAATGCGATTGATAAATTGGAAACAAGCTGAAAATCGCTTTGAATTGCAAACAAGGGGGTGGCCATGCGCTTGAAAATTAGCTGACACTTGGCACCGTCATCCCAGACTGGTCATAAAAATATTACACCTGCGGGCCAGTGCAGGACAGTGAAAATGTCGAGAGATGTTATGATGGTAAGTTAGTAAACCTTGGCCTTAATGATTTTATGGAACGCCCCTTATAACCCTAGACCACCACATGAGTGTTCTTGAAATTATCATATGAAATCATAGGCGGATAATCTTGCTTGACTTTGTCAGATAATCAGTACATGCAGTTTATAGACACTAGAAAAACAATTGCAATTAGAATTTTTTTCTCAGAAAGAAAAAATAAAATTTTAGTCCTTTTGGGGTATATGATGACCCCACAGCATAACAAGCTTCAAGTATTGTATTTATATTTTGTATTTATATTTTTAATACCACTCACAAAATGCACCAATGAAAATATTTCAAAATATATTAACTTGTGTGTTGTATTGAAATCGAACTGCAAATTGAAAATCTCACATGTAGGTCTATTGCTTGGATTAGTCAGGTGTATTGAAAGCACATCACATGAAAATATTTTTATGCAGTAACGCATAATTTTTCTTTTCACAAATTTGTACACAAACATTTAACATGTTCTTGTGTTCATTGAATTCACAATGCCTTCACATCCAATATAATTGAATAAATACATGAAATAAGTTTTCCTCATTTTTGCAGTAATTTACATTAAAAACATGTTTGTTTGTAAACATTTGTATTTTATTTTTAAATTGGAGTTAAAAATGACCCCACGGTCACACCAGTTATATTGCCCACAGTGATGTTATACGGTTAATTAAATTGGCCACCACTTTCGATGCACCTCACTCGTTCAGCTCAATGTCGGTTTGGCGATCGAATGACTAATTAGAGCGGTTTAATTAAATTAATTCACAGTGATTATTTGCGGTGATGGGCTCTTAATCAAGGGCCCATTGCGATTAAAAAATTCGTTTTCTACGAGGTTTGGGAGCAGTTTGAACCGCTAGAGGATAGCGGGATAGCGCAGTCCCACAATCCAATAGTAATCAATACCATGGCAGCAAGATATAATTTGGATGTTTGATATCGGATATAAAATTTCTTCATTGTGCTCGAACAATAGGAATTGGATATACTTGGTGGAAAAATAGGAAGAAAAGGAAGAAAAAAAAATGCAGCAATGAGGTCTCCCTTTGATGGGCCCAGCCGCCATATTGAATGATGGAACTTTCATCGACCCGAGGGGTTTCCTCCCCTATTTCCACCACTGAAATTAGAGAAGAGCTTTTTCCTCAGGAAGAAGAAACAACGGAGAAAATTAAAAGCCAAAAACACATTCTCCAAGACCACCAAAAATCCAAGATGGCGGCGGGAAATCCATGCATCCAATGCAAAAACTGAAAAAAAAGGGGGGGGGGGGGGGGGGGCGGGGCACAATGTTCCACCCCCTCTCATTCAGGGCAGCCCCAAACCTATACATCATAATCATGGCATGCAAAATGGGAAGAGGAACCAGAGAAAGAATAACGGAACAAAAGGGATAATATTTTTTCAGGCCGCATCCATTACGTGTATGGATTTTCAGGAAGCCATTATGTCTAAATCAGTCCAAATGAATTTTAGGCGAAGGCGGTAGGGGGAACATGATTGAAGCGAAAAGAACGACTAATAGCCTATGTAAAGGACAAAAGGTTGAGACTTAAGGCCATGGAAGAACAGCATTTCATTTGGCGTCTCAGACGTGATGCTATAGGCTACTGAATAAAGATTTGGATAGGGAAACAAGCTATCGTAATTTTATATTTAAAAATGTAATTGAATATATGAATGCTTGTAGCCAGCCAGTAGTAAGGTTGCGTTTAATTTAGTTTCGTTATTTGCTTACTCGAAAGATGAAAGCATGAGCTTATTAATTGCACAACCAATAGTTTCACAAAAGCTATGCTTTTGATTTCACTCTCAAATTGAAATTTATTATATGTAATTTCATATTTTCAAGGAGAGAAAAACATAAATTGTGTAGAATAAATTTCAGCCGGACTTTATGCTGTCAAGGTCTGACAGCATTGTACGTGCAGGGTTCCCCAAGATATGAAATTTAAATTCCCTGACTTTTCCAGGTTCTAAAACAAAATTTCCTGACCGCGGAAAATTCAAAAATATGACATATAACAATGCAAGGAATAACATTCAGCAAATCAATTATAAATTAAACATGGGTCTAGAGTTAGCGGTTAACACAAAAATCCGAAATGTCCAAAACTAGAACATATCTTTCATACGGAAATTGACAATTTCATTAATAATTTCTTTAAAAATTGTCATTTTTTCGTTAACCAATAACTAGCCATGTAAAATGTTTTACTGATGTCCTGAACTTCCTGACTTTTCCAGGTCATTTCAACTTTCCGTACAATTCAGGGTTTCCAGGTGTGGGGGCACCCTCTTATAATTTAGGGAGAGTGAATTATTTGTATAATAAACAATTCGATGTTCAATAACAAGTTCGATTTTACATCAAAGATAAACATCCAGATTCTTAAATGGCCATTTTTGTTGTCGACAAAATTTATAATCCGAGAATTGCAAATCCACTGAATTCGCTGTGCTTTGAAGGTTGCATTTTCCGATGTATTCCATTGCGGACTTTAATTTGCATTCATGAAACAGCAGATAAAATCTATGCCTTCAGTCCGCATTTTTCAGGATGTCACTTTCCGATTTAAAGACACCGAACATGTGACAGCATTTTTTTCCAAGAGCATACTGTTGTCCAAACTTAGTTTTAATTTTAAAACAGATCAGGTCACGCACCATAAATATCAGTCAACAAGATGTTAAACTGAAAATGAATCTTCCTTGAGCTAAAGCTGGTCATGGGCCAGTAGTTTTTGAGCGTCTAACCCACTCGAGCCACCCACCAGAAAACATCAAAAATCACCAGCGAGAACATGAATGTAGTCAAGCAGTTCAAACATTCTCAGCTTAAAAATTCCGAATTTCTTAAAACTTGCAGAGCGCCTAGATAAAGCGTAAAAACGTGAAAAATGCTTGGTTACGCAAATCTAGATAATAACTCGTAATTCCATGCAGGAACACGGTAACGGAGGTTACCATGTCTTCTTCAGAGATACCAGTAAGCTTTTCCAAAAAAAAATTCCCTACAACGAAATCCCTACGCGCATCTTGTAACACTTAAGTGACATATACATGTATCGCCTGCCTTCTGATAATTAAATCTGACCAGTCGTCACGTTTGTTTGCTTATTTGCTCGTTACAACTTGGTTTAATTTCTGAACATGCTGAAATGAAATTTATATACGACATGCACAGGGTTCCCACTCAAATGAAATTTACAACTTCCCTGACTTTTTCAGGTTTTTGGAAAAATTTCTTTGACTTCACCAAAAGTTGAACATTGAAAAAATTCAAAACGAATTCATCAATTACCGATAATTTATTTTATCACTTCAAACGATGAAAATCTTCAATGCTCTTTTTCAAATCATCAATCTCATTCCATCGCATAAATGTGACATTATAAGGCTGGCATTATAGCCGAAACAAATTTCCTTGACTTTTCCAGGTTGCTCCAGCTTTCCTGACTTTTCCAGGTCAGTGGAAACCGTGATACATGTATGGCCCGGAAGGGTGCATAGGCGAATTTTAAAATTTTCAGACCAGTGATTGTTTTCTTGCCGTAGCTACACGACACCTGGAAGCACCCTGTATAAGTTAGTCTGCCATCACAAACCAAAGATTACCGTGCATGCCAACTAATTACCAATATGCTAAGAGGCGATTTACCACCGAATTCGGTTTTAAAAAACTGCAGGGTTTATACTATAGTTCAATGTGTCCGAGGCATTAGCAGGCCAAATTTAAGGGAATGTCACTTTCACCGCATGCCCTGCATTTGCCTGGGAGGACAATCGAGAGTCATATGTTAGATAATCGAGATTGGACGAAATTCAATTGTGATACGTCCAGTCACAAATCAGAGCCAGCCTATCCCCCGAGGCCACGGTTGGACCCGAGCCACCGCAAAACACACAAATCTTTACGACGAAGTGAACTTAATAAAATGCCCCTGAACGGACAGAACGGACAATCTAATTTAATAGCTTCTTCTTCTGCCTTGGCCCCCCTTAGCCAAGAACGGTTCATCACCCAACCCATCCAGCAACAACATCGACATCAAGCAGTTCACTTGCCTCGACTTCCCATCGCCATGGCCGGAGGGCAGACTGGTTTCCCAGCGGCGGCCATCTTGGATCTCAAAGTTCTCCAAGTACAAGGAGGAAGAAACTAATGGCTTTATTAAAACACGAGGGTTCAATATGCTCGAGCCCAGTCCAGTCTGCGAAAGCGAACAGAATCCGAAAATTACCAATCCTTATGTCAGTCAAAAGCGAAAAATTTCAGAACGCCAATTTGGGAAGTGCTGCCATGGTGAAACAATGCCACGTCTGCTCCTCCTCAAGACAGTGTTCTGATATGCCGGCGAAAATTAACCAAATTACCAACAAGAAACGATGGCCCCACGCTGTGCTTACATAGCGATTAAAATTCATTAAAAGCAGGCAGGAAATCGGATGTCTCCGATAGACATGGTGACTACTAATTTCTTGAAACGAAATTCCCTGCATGACAGGGTTGACATTTTTGACTTTCCTGCATTTTCCAAGTTTGAAAATAAATTTCCCTGACCACCCTGGCCATGACCCTGGCTAAGGAGTGCTGTATTTATTGCTTATTATAAACAAACAGGCGATAGTCACACATTTTCAAAGGAAACAGCAAATTTAGATAAGGCCTAATTATATTTTGAAATTTCTTTTACGGAATAGGTTGTCATCTCTTGATTTTTGTGCTAACCAATAACTAGCTATGCAAAACCGTTACCTGATAAAAGTAAATCAATTTTCCCTGACTTTCCAGGTTTTCTGGACTGGGGGAATCCTGGCCATAGGTGAAATTTAAAAAAAGCGTTTCCTTGAAAAACTACCAGAAATAATGGATTTTAGGTATAGGCCTATTTTCCTTGAAACGTTTGTGAAAATGAAGATACTAATAAGAGGGATTTTTTAACATATACAAGATCACCAATAGTGCAGTTCTAGGCAATTTTGAAAATTTCAGGCATATTAATATTGACAAATTTAACTCCATATAGACGAAAATTGAATAAAAAAAATGACCAGAAATAGCGGATTTTAGGTGCAATCTCTCGAAAACTTTTTTTCAGAAATAATAACAAGGGCCACGCTGAAGGCAATTTCACTTTTTCTAACTAATCACCAACAATGCATAAAATAAGATCAATTTAGCAGCAACGCAGGAAAAAAATTAGAAAATCGCATAACGAACAAGCACAAAAAATGATTTTGATGCTGAAAATTTTCATGCAGTTTCAATTCAAAATTCCCTGAATTTTGCAGGTTGCGATATGGAATACAATGAGTTTTCCAGGTTGCCATATGCAATTCCCTGAATTTTTCAGGCTGAATATAAAATTACCTTAAGTTTCCAGGTTTACCATGTTGATAGTCACCACCTGGCATTCATCTGCTGACTGTATAGGGTAAAAAATTGAATTGAATTGAACTGTTTCAGTTTACTTATCCCAAGAACGCAATTTTGATACTGAAAAATTGTGTTAGACATGACGTAATCTTGTCACCGTGCTGTCCGAGCAAAGACAACTGTCTGCAATGACGGACAGCCGTTTCTATTCCTCGCAGTTTTTCCCCAAAACCCAATAAACTAAAAGCGTGAAAGTGCACTTTTTTCGGGGCTGGCATTTTCCAGAAAATAAACTGTTTTGTTAGCGCGTTTGCTATCGGACTTTTTGCGCCTTTTCCACCTTTTTGCCTTTTTTTCCCCAGGCAGACATTAGCTTGTTGGCGGCAGCAAAAAAACAGGACAAGAACAAAGGAAAGCCTGCGTGAAGACGCTTGTAAATATTCGATCCATGGACCCAACCATAAGAAACGGAACTGGCCAACGAAACGGAAGCATAAGCCTAGTTGGAAATCATCCAAGAGCTTAGAAAATGAAACAACGCTATATTATATCGCTGAAGATTAGCTCCCATTTTCTTGGCACTTCAATACGTTGCTGCTGCAGCATTCCATATGTGCCACTAGAGGTCTAACACAACAATTATGCTGTAAAACCCAAAAGGTCAGATATTTATGAAAGGCAAAAGTGGTGATATGGCCTGGGTAAACATTGGCAACACTTGGTTTACGACTGGAAAGGTTGGTCCTGAGTGGTGCCAGCAAATGTATAAGAAAAAAATTAACATTCTTCAATGTTTGGAACTGTTCCAGACACTTTTTGCAAGAATATTCCAGACAATTTAAAACAAACATTGTTTTCGAATTTAGCACTTTTACATCAGACGGTCACAAATTATTAACGATGAAAACACTGAGAAATTTGTTGTTGTTGGAATGTTGTTGTGTGGAGATCCCAAGCACATTATCATTATACTGTACATTTTTGTGGGGTTTTCTTCTGTTGAAATATTAAAAATTTGTAATAATGGCGAAAACGCTATAGGCAATTTTTTAAAACTGATCATTGGCCAAAAACCGAGATACTGGATGTCAAATGATGGATTTTAACCCAAATTTTAATTTTTTGAATCATACCTAAGAAAAACTTCCATGCTTTTAATGTAAATCTCATGACTTATCCATGATTCCAAAAGAAGTTACACGACCTGTATTTTATTTCACGACTTTTCCAATAATTACCAGAAAAAATGGTTTTTATGTTTAAAAAAAGTTCATACACTGTACATGTTAGTGGATTTTCATAAGAAATATTAACAAATATTGAATTCCCGATATTAATGTTGATGGAAAGATCACCATAATGATTAAGAACAACTGTAGCTTTCATATTGCTTGCTTGCGACAATCAAAATTGTTGTCGCACAACAAACTTCCAGCCATCATACGAATTTCCCTGACTTTTCCAGACCATTTCAATTCCCCTGACTGTTCCAGGTTTTCCAGCAGACCAGCCACCATAACATGACAAATTGTCGTTCCCAGATGACGTGGATACTAAATGTACCTGTTCTGTTCTCACAAGGGAGGTAGTTAACGAATAGTTGACTGTCTTCTAATATAGCGGGTCATAATCAACGAAGCACGAATAGGTTGAGCAAACGCTGTCCCCTCTCAGTTGCACCCCATCTAATTACCCTTTGTCAAACTCTTGCACTTCCACTCCGTGTACACATGACATGACGGGCAAATAAGAGAAGTTAACACCTTACAGTTACACGAAGACAACAAGACTCGAAGAGGAATCGAGCATACACCAATGGGACCAGCAAATTAGGAGGGGGAAGAAAGGAGGACAAGATGGCGGCCTCATTTCCACGGGGACAAGCCCCGTTCCCCCAGCATTAACCAACCCTGAAAAATGAATTTTGTTTTCCTTGTCGCCTGTCATGTCTGATTATGTCGGAAGTGCATCACCTCTTCCAAGCCGCCATCTTGCTGGGCGCTGCAACAAGATGGCACCTGCCACTCAAATATCTATTTACACGTCACACGTTTCAGCGAGCGACAAGCAGGGCAAAAAAAACACACGCAGACTTCATCTCCAGAACCCTTTACCATTTTTCCTAAACAATTTGGACTAATTTTTAAACGCATTGATTGGACCCCCATGCGGAATTAGAATGCATCCATCTTATCAAGTTCGGTTTTTGATTTTTACCCCCATGCGTAAATTTTGTAGAAGTAAACTGCAGAATTACATGTACAGTATGCATGTGCAACAACAGTTATGATCATATATTAAACAGCAACCTCGTGAAATTTTGCATTGCGGGTATCGATCCTGCAGTCAATGATGACATTTTTTCGTACGCCCACTCACACATCTACGCAGAATAAGAATTTCCAAGAAATACACAAATTCGCCCTGCAGGCCAAGAAACCATACATGTTTCTGGGCAAGATTCTTCGCGGTTCACTCAGAAATGAACATCTCAAATTCCCTGACATGCCCAGTGTTTATTAAAACCAATTTCGGCGACTAAAATGCAAAAATCCGATACTGTATAGTCCAACAATTTTCATAAGGAAACAGCAAATTTAGACTATAGTTTTCCTTTTTAAATTGACAATTTCATCATTGATTGCTTCCACTGAAATGCTTGCTTCGATAGCAAGCTTGATTTTCTTAGCTTCTATAGAATGACTTGACTTGGATTACCTCAATTTTTTCATTTTTCTTAAACGCACAGCTGATTATATGAGAAAGGAAATAAAAATATTGCTATATTGAATTTCCCTAATCATGCTTTTGACTATTCCAGCTAGGCATTCCAATTTCTATCAATTCTAGGTGTACCTGCTCTGGGGAAACTCATTCTGGCCACATTTTTTTTTCAAATTTACTTGTCATTCTTACTTATTTTTTTTTCAAACTCATGCTTATCTGACCGAGAATCTAGCTAATGTTTACTTTTCATTCTTGTCACATTTTTTAAAAAGTATTTTTTTTTTTAATTCTTGCCACCTTTTTAAATTACTTTTTGTAATCTTACACGTACCACATCTTTTTTGATTCTTGCCAAATTATTTTTTCAAATTACTTGTACATATTTGTCCAAATATTTTTTTAAATACTTTTTATTCCTGCCACATTCATTTTTATCAATAAAGAGTAGAATTTTAAATGCAAAAAAAAATGTTTCCCCAAAGCACCCCATTTTCAAATCAAGACCAAGAGGAGGGGAGACATTCCGGAAAACCCATACAAAACTGAAGGAATAGTTGGGAAACCATAATTATCACAAGTTAACGAGGCCTTAAATGCCATGGTCAGAAAGGACAAAACAAGATGGCGCCCGCACTCATTTCTCCATGGCTGGCGTGCAGCCCATATCTCTCCAGTCGTCCACGGCCATAGGACAACAAGGGCTGATTTGGTGGTCAGATTTATGAGTCGCATTTATCGGACATGAACTGGCACGGATTCACGGCATCGGTAATGGAGCTGCCCCAGAGCTCACTTTGCACCCGAAGCAAAAATCAATGTCGAGAGGGGGGCAACGTGGAGGAAGAACACGATTGCTTTTCATGGGTTTTAGCTCCAGTAAGCTCCTGACATCCATTTAGGATGAATGGCAGCTATAGCAACGTCACTGCCATCTACATCCACCAGGGACAGCGTGACATAGCGGCAAAAAACGCTGGAGCAGACGTTGAAGATCAAGATAGAAAAAAGTCGTTTTACTATGGAAGAACACCAGCCAACGTGTTTACAAGCAAGAAATCCCATGGTTTTAATGCACAAAACCGTTGTTTCGGACACTGCCCATACCATACAGGGTTCCCACTCGATTTCCCTGACATTTTATATAATTTTTTTTTAAATATACGAAAAATTATGGATTTTATCCCAAATTATTATAAAAGATGATGGCAAATCAATCAGCTGATGCAAACCGCTGAGATTCCCTGACATTTTGACGAATTTTCAGGGTTCCGACCGCTTTGGTAACAAAATTCCCTGACTTTCCCAAGTTTTCCTGGTTAAAAATGTAATTATCCCCTAGATTTAGTTTTGCCTTCGACCACAATAAGGTGAACAACAACTGCCATTTAACATAAGTGTTTTTAATCAATATGGCCATTGATTAGATCGATAATTATTGAATTTGAATAATAAATGAATTCACAAAACATCGAAGCACTTTGCACTATCTTAATTTGAGTTTTTAATGCCATAATCGATATACGAAATACTTTCTGGATTTAAATTATAATTCAAAGTTAGGAAATCCCCTGAATTTTTGAAACTTTTTCAAAATTCCCCTGACATTCCCGGTCACTTTTTCATTTCCATGACATTCCCTGTCACTTTTTCATTTCCCCGACATTCCCTGTCACCATTTCATTTCCCTGACATTCCCTGTCACCTTCTCATTTCCCTGACATTCCCTGTCACTTTTTCATTTCCCTGACATTCCCTGTCACTTTTTCATTTCCCTGACATTCCCTGTCATCTTTTCATTTCCCTGACATTCCTTGACTTTCCAGAAAGAGGGAACCCTGCCATATCAAAATGTGCGAGCCTTGCTTGAGCATGGTTTTCATCGCTGTGTTTATTTTTTAAGCACCGCACAACGACTGGATGCGTCGTTAAAACGGGGTATAAAATCTTATCACATCTGAATAAATAAATAAACCCAGG
This sequence comes from Kryphioiulus occultus, assembly GCA_034687865.1. NCBI lineage: Eukaryota > Metazoa > Arthropoda > Diplopoda > Julida > Julidae > Kryphioiulus > Kryphioiulus occultus. The sequence goes on from JAQGAF010001426.1 coordinate 28,520, forward strand.
ATATCAACCTTCTCAGCACGCAGGAATTCGGCCATTTGGGTTTGAAAAACCGCACTGATGTGAGAAAACCCAGGCACAAGTCGACGCCATGGTGAATTCGATGGATTTTTTTTATCAGGCTTTTATTTTCTTGAGACTGATTACGTCGTCAGCTATTGCTCGCCTGGGAATAATTAATCAATGTACGTATTGAGCAAACACCGCAAGACGGTGTACAAACAAGAAATGAACGACTTCATTTTCATCCATTAAAACAAACTTAAAAGCTCCGTTTAGTTATACGGTCGCAAAGATTAGCAGACTATTAAGCGCAATTATTTCATTTGCACGTATGCCAATACTTAGATCTTGGAGTACTGTTTAAAAGGCTGCATGCACTTATCTTGCTTAAGTGTTGCTTACATTCTCAACCGCAGCGAGGAATTATAAGGCAATCCTGTCTTGAGACAAACCATTGACCGACAAAGGCAGGGTCGACCTCTGGGCGATGAAACGGGAACATTCACAACTCATTACTTTAATTACATATTTCAACACTGGTCACTGGTTAAAGACGTTACACCAAACGTCCTCTGGTAATAATTGGATAATCGTTGCCATTTTCCATAAATTCTACCACCGCCAAATTCCTTTCATGCATGTGGTCTTGTTCTCTTGTTAGGGTACGTACAAGCACTTTTCGGCGATTTTTAGACCCCCTTCCTATGTCGTCATTCCCATTTACATGAAATTTTGTTTTTTTAAAAAACGACGAAACATGATGCATTTTATCTCACATTTGTATTTTTAGCACAGATAATTAATCTATTAGCTGATGCAAACCATCCCAATTTTCCTGACATCCCTGACATTTTCACGAATTCCCCGACACGTCTTCATTAATAATGTAGACGAGCTTTATTTCCACTCTAGAAAGTGGTAATCCTGGAATGATATATGAAAAATGGCATTTTTTTTTCAAAACTGGACTCCAGATGATGTTGGATTTTGACCCAATGTCTTACAAAAACCAACGCTGACGTCATTTGTCCAACCAAAGATGGTGACAAATTGACAATACCTGAACGTCCACTTCTCGAGCATACTATGTGTTATTATGTAGCCTACAGCACGAATGTTTAATTTTTTGCTCAAAATATGTATTGCCAAGCTTCAACGTGATGTGCCAAAATCGTTTTAAAAACTTGCAGCTGTTGACATTAATAGCGTCGCGCAAATTTCCTCATGCGCGTATACATGTAGCATCGTGTTCGAGTGTTTAATACAAATTATTTTCGGATTTGATAAATTATTCCATTTCCGAGCAATAATTTGCTCATTAACGACGAGTAGCATTATTCTTGCCCCGAATATGGGTCATGCTCCGAGCATTCACATCGCAATTAGGCCCGTGCATAATCATAATCCGTTGTTGTAGACAACACGCCAGGAAAAGCAAAATGAGCAGCTGAGCATGAGGCAATAAATATGCAAATGAATTGGAAAACAAGAGGATTTTCTGGGAGTGAGCATTTGCTCAAAACTCGAAAAAGTGCTGATCCGAAAAGGCACCAAAGCCAGCAATTATCCGCTAAGCCAGTGCAGGATTTGCCAGCTAAGCCGAAAATCTTGGGAGGTTCTTCAGGTTCCTCCAGTTCGCCAAGCAGGCCTATTAGACGGGGGTAAGTTGCAGGAATGAATTAAACATTCCTGCAGCAACTTGCACGGTCGGGACACAAAAGAGGCTGCACCAGCCCGCCTGGGGCTCAATTCTGGTACCTTTTCAGCTGGCTGCTGAGGGACGAAACAGCCAAAAATGCCAACAAAAGAAAAACTTAACGAAGGAAGAAGGAAGATGGCGTGTAGGCCTACTGTAGCACAGCACACACTGCAATTTCGCCCATTAGCAGTAGGGGTACAACGCATTAAACCCGCATCAAGAATATCAGAAAACCAAATAAAAGCCCAGTTTGGGACGGTTAGCACATGCAGTGGTATTTACGTGTAAAGGCCTCCACACTTTGATGCACTTGGATGGGCGCTGCCAGCCTGCCATATTCATTATGCAAGCACCAAGGCGGAAAGTATACTTTTCCCTTAATTTTGGTCACCCTGGTGCGAGTGGTTAAATTAGGCGTGATGACGATTTTTTGCGATTATAAAATTTGCGTTCACAGTTATGAGGTGTGAATTTCCAGACACAGCGTATCAGATTCCCCGGTTGATACAATTGCACCAGCAGCATGTCTATAAGGCACAGGACAACGCACCATACATGTATGTACACTTGCAGCATCGTGCGTTTACATGCAGAGTTTAAATCACTTGAACCTAAGTAAGTCATGCGTTTAAACTAGTTTCGTCTACGTTTACTATTTGCCGAAATTAAAGTCACCTCACCTAAAATATGCTTCAGTGAATTCTCTTGTCGAGTGAAGTCAAAAAAATTCACCACCAGAAAGTAAAACACGTTACCAATCACGACTTAAATATACATTTTTGGTTTAAGTTGACTAAGGCTGCATTTAAACGAGTTTCGCCTGAAATGACTAGAGGTAAAACATACTTGTTTGTTTGTTTGTTTGTGGAATTTTTAACGTTGGCCTATTTTCGCACCTATTGGGCCCATCACCAACGCCAGG
>JAQGAF010001427.1:0-31139 GCA_034687865.1 Kryphioiulus occultus
CATTTTCATCGAAATCTGTATACAAATTATAGCTTAATTATTTTTTGTCGCACAAAAGCACACAAGATCACATTGAAATTCCATAAATCAAATTTGTAAAACCCCTTCGCCAAGATGATGACGTAATTCTTTAACGTGCCAGTGTCATACATGTAGGTGGGTTAATGACTAATGACTTCACTAATAGCTAGTTTCCGTTTTTGCATTGACCGGATGTTTATTTTTCTGTAGTTTGCGGGAAAAAAATTGTCCGTGGGGACACCTGAGGGTAAACTCGAAACTTGACATCTACATGAACTGAGTGCCCAAAGGATAACTTAAGTTTTGGTGTCTTATACCGTATTTTCTAAAATTTGCTCGTTATATCCGAGAAGTGTGCTCGTTATAACCGTAAAGGATTCTATGGAAATATGCATAAACCAAATCTGCTGTGGCAATTTGCTCGTTATAACCGTGATCGTTACAACCGAGTTCGACTGTATTTGTTTACATGCATGTCACCATTTGATATGTTCGCCATTTGCTAATTCGCTGTTAGCCACAGACATGATACATTTGCATCGGTACAATATTCAGTATGGGAAATAATTCATCTCATATTTCATATTTTGCTTTTACCCGAATTCTGCGAACTTGTTAAGTCAAACAAGTTCCCCCGAACGCTAAGAAGATTACTTTTGAACGAAAATGGATGGCGGTTTTAAAAACCATGCCGTATTCCTCGAAAGTTCACAGATTAGCTCGTGAAGCAGCTCTATCCTCTGTTAAGCACATTTCTTTTCAATTTTAAGTTCTTCTCAGAAATCCCCAACCTTATAGTTTTGATATCTACCTCGCACGAATTACTTCTGAGATGTTTCCGTAATCTGTGTCTTTGCGAAATTTTCTTTATGGTTTTTCATATTGTTTCTTACAGAAAATTCTCTTATTAAATGGATTGCGAGCGTGCTGCGCAGTGTGACGCTTTGCTTGTTTTCCATTGTTAGACCCATATTTTTTGGCTATGAGAGAAATACGCCGACATTCTTTCCAGAGATTGAATATATTTACATGAAATGGGATTTCGATGATTGAACCGGCAAAATCAATTTTTGCCCCTCGAAAACCTCTTTGTGTACGCGCGCGACTACGTGTTGTTGAAATTCCCTTTTCCAATCCGGATTGCATTAAAACCTTTTACCCCAAAATCTATATATAGCATCGTGAAAGCATCCTTTATGATTTATGCATGCCATAGACCTATCCCGTCGTTCAGATTTCTGACTTTGCTGCGATTAACCCTTATCATGAACAGCAATTTTGAACAAAAATGTAAACGGATATGCCTCGGTGTATATTTTTATGCCTCATATGCTTAAAGTGACGCACACATGTTACACGCTTGTCAACATGATGACCTGTTTGGCCAACTGAAGAAATTAATCCTGCATATCAGTTGAAACATTTGTGGTATAATTGGCGATTAATTTGGGATGTAACTATGGAATAACTTGATCGATGATGAAGTCAGATGCTGTGTTTCTAAATGTTTCGGCGATTTCAGAATAGTGAAAATAATATACGTCAAACTAAATATTCAATTGAATTTTGGCTTTCTCTGGTGGGCAGCTGATGACTTAACTAATTTATTAAATATCTGAAATCATGTTAGGAGATACATTGTTGAATAAATATACATGTACATTATTGTCAAAATGCATTGAATGAAAATTATTTTACAATTGAATTTCCCATAAAACTAGGTAATTTCAAATTTATATTCATGTCTGCAAGATACTCGTGACGGTGTAAAGGCCCTGTATACTGTAGAGCAGTCTAGAATATATTAGAGTGCATAGTATTGAATACCCCAGAGCCCTATTCCACAAAGGTATGGCGTTGTTCTTGTATAGAAGTATAAGGTATAAACCATACCACTAGTCAAATACAATTTCATACAGGTATCGAGTATACCCGATACCACTATACAAGTACAATTTCATAGAGGAATGGGTTATATTCCATACCTCTATCCAAGTACAACTCCATAATTTGTGGAATAGGGTCCAGATTATACAGTAGGAAGAAATAGGGCTGCTAAAAATAGATTTGCATCTGAAACATCAAGTGGTAAAAAATAGCTTCTACTATACATTTTAGCGTCTTTATTGCTAAACGTTTTAGATAAAATCTGCATTTTAGCATAACGAATCGCTTTAAATGCTAATAATTTCGCTGACGAGAACACGCGTGTAAATAACAACAGTCACTAAAAAGCGGTCTTACACCGTTAAAAGCTTACTGGTGGTACTGGCATCTTGGATTTGGATTAACGTCGCAATTAAAAGCTACGGATTTCGCCTTATGGCTCTGAATAAGAGGCCCAAAAACGTGTCCGACTTTGGTTTAAGTCAACACGAGCAGACTGGCAGACCAGCCATAAGCGAGCCTGGGGCCTTTCCATCTGCATTTGGCCACAATCACGGTGAAGGAAAACAGAGTTTGATGGGTCCACAGATTGAAATTGTGCCGTAAGTAAATACAGGAATCCTATGTCGGTATAAAAGCTAAGCCGGCGGCGATACTTTCCCCTCCATTCAAAAAGCACTATTTCCATTAAATGTTTTATTTGCTCACCCTTCTCCACTGTTTTCTTTCGCATTTGCATTTTTGGCTTCTGCACACACGCCACCGCCATTTCTAATGCATTTTGCAGAGCTGAACGATTATACGCAAACTCCGATTGCCGTTTCTGGCATATCTCCCTCCGTTCAACTACCGATTCATTCGCGATTTTCTTCAGCAAATTCTCTTCTCGGCTTTTGTTGATCGTGGTCACTTCCAATTATTATTTCTCATTAGAGACGATCTAAGGCGGAGAAAGCGAACGATTTGTTTGCTCGATCCTTCACTTTGCTCGAATGCTTGCTTCTAATCGAACTGCGACTGACCGCTATCACCAATGAGAAACATTTTTTTTGGAAAGTTAGATACCAATTTTAATAAATATTTATAATGACGGGAATTCCATATGCGAAATTTTCTGAGGAACTATTTCACTTCATCAAAATCTCGCGAAATCATGCCTCGAACGCTTGAATTAGAGCAGGATTTCTACTTTCTGGAAAATCAAGGAATTCGTGAAAATCTCAGGGAAATTGAGATAGTTTCCATCATTTTTCTTACTGTTTTTGTAAAATCTCATGTAAAATGTCATGGAAATGACTGAAAAATTGTCAGGAAATGTCAAGGAAAACGACTTGAGAATTTGAGTGAGCACCCTGTAGAGAAAATCATTAATGTGGCTAGAATTAACTTATATGTGAAAATTTAATGGTTATTTTGATTACATTTAACGAATTGTAACCTAATGATTCGCACGTTTAAAAAGTCTAGCTTTGTAATGGCTTTCGTAGACCTCGTGCACCTAAAGTGTTTTCCTTAGACGACGGCCATCTTTAATAACCCAATATTTTTGGTCGAGCTTGTTAAGCGCACGAGGGTAAATAAATGGCTGCGTTTTTGAATATTGGATAATTATCTTTCTTTCTCGGTGTAGAAAGTATGCGTTGCTCTATGCAGCCGTTCTTTTCACTTCTCATTTAATCATGTCGATCTTCAAATTATCTTCTGACAATGCATTGCTGTTGAGGGAATATGCAAATTAACCGAACATTGTTGGTTGCTTGATCTTCATAATGAATTTAATTAAAATCTATACTGCCTGTTTTCTTTCACTTCAGTCTTCTTCTTTTCTTATCCCGATAACACATTCTGCATTCGGATAATGTGCCGGAGTCCATAGAGGTGCTGTTTTTTTAATTAATGGTTGCCTTCGCAATATTTGGAAGACCGTTCTTTCCTAGTTGAATTGCGTTCTATTTAATCTACGGGCCAACATCTATGAGGCATGGTAAATTGTGAGAGTATTGATTTTATCATCCAGAATGCGGATATGGCGATAGGGTTAGGCAGGTGGAGATTCGTGCAATGTTCACGTAAACTGATGCGAATAATAATGATAGTAATCATTTTTAACGCGTCCACGATAAAGGTAATCATTTTTCAGGGCTTGTGAGCTTACGTGTCTGTTGGAACCGTTTAGACCATTCGCAATACAAACAGTATTGCAATGATAGAATAACGTGTTATGGCTGTACCACGTTGTAAAACAAAATAGAATTATGCCAACTCGTTAGCAACTCGGTTTTAAATGAGTAGGCTGTCTGACACGAAATGTATTATTGCCTAGTTTTGCAAATAATTTCGCACGCTCTACTAATTTGTCCCAGGTGATTTTCTGCAGCATATGTAAACTGCGTGATAGATTATTATGTTGTATTGCGGTATACAAGCGTATAGCCAACTCCAGAAAGTGGAATTCTCCAAACTACTCGTAGGCTTGTAGTGATTGCCTGGGGGTTAGGGGCAGCTAAATGAGGCATTATTGCGATAGGTTGGGTTAAACGCTAAAATAATAACAAAGTTAAATCCGAGATGTATGCAAGATAAATAAGTGTTAATCCGTACATTTATTAATATGCGCAGGGTGCGGGCAGGGAATAAACCATAGTTCATCCGATTATTAATTACATGCACCTAACTGGCATGGTGTTCCTCGTAAATATAGGTAGTTTAATTTACAAGGTAAAAATACAAATTTCTGGAAACAACGTTGACTGTTAACGACCACCAGCCTGGAAACTACATGTATATAATCAACGATGCTTTCAACAAAAATCAATGAAATCCATTATTTGTTTTCATAATTTTTCAAATGATTTCTCTCGAGACTTGTCATGCTCAACATACAAAGACATTTGACAGTATACTTGTACATGTATGTCAGCTTTAAATGTTGTGCATGCTCGAAATGTTATAAACGCAAACTATTAAATTTCTCAGCAATGAGTACAGTCGTGAAAAAAGATTTTGATCTTCTCCAGTCGTTGAATCTGTGTTGCATATGTACAAGAGCATGGTTCATTACCAGTCCGTGTCGCGAGTGCTTTTAAGTACTGGCAAAGTGATACGTGATGAAATTTGAGCGTTTTATTAAATTGAATCGATGATTGAAAAAAAAACGCCGTACTCTTATTTTCTCAGCTGTAAATTAAGCACTCTAGGCAAATAGATTTTTCCGAACTGGAATCATAGGCCTTCCAAACGTCTTATGAGCCAAATTATACACTGTCCCCTTATCATTGCATCAACACAAAAAGTCCTTCAGGCTTTCTTCTCGTTGACTTATTGTTATTTACTCGCAATAAGAACTGATGCAACCTGCAGCCTTTTAGCTACTTGCACTGTAATTTGGTAATAATAGGATATGTGCCCAAACTTCCTCCTATATTGGGCTTCCCCTAACAGCACCTAGATTTCACTGGGCAGCTTACAAATTACTTTGTGTTTCCAAAAATAGTCTAACTTAACCTATACTGTAACCTACTATTATAGGCAAGTTTTGCAAGTTGCTCCGCAAAGCCTATGAGCTGTTAGGAGATACCCTTAATTTCGACGATTTTGTTTTTAAAAAAAATTCGAATTGTTCGAACTTCTCGGTTATGCAAGAGAGAATTTTCGTTAGGCCTCTGGAAAATCTTGACAACAGTGGTGAAATCGGTTTTGGTGCAGCCTTGCGAATTTTCGCAACAGCTCCCATAACTTTTGTGAGGAAATTGGTTGGTGATATTCACGTTGTCAATATTTTGTAAGGAACGATACGTGTAGCCACCAGGTGTGTTCTCCACTTGCGCAGCCAATAATATTGACTCTTGCAATGGGAATCACTTTTAAACCCCAGCGTTGTTTATTTTAATCCAGATTGGATGTGTTTTGGCAGATTTCAGCTCCTCGTTGTCATTACTTGCGTTGTTCCCTAGGGGTTTCCAACGTTGCTTCGCTTGATTAATCTTGGGTTTGCTTCGATTGCTTTCAGCAGCCAATGAATCATGGGAATATTGGCATAATGTCAATTGGGCCGAGGCTTTAATTAACGCGCTCAAGGAGCTTTGCATCTTTTTTTATTTAAATGTTTACCAACTGAAATCGGAATTGCTGAGTGCTCGACGTCGGACTGCGTTCAACCGTATCTAGCAGTTTCCAACAAGGGTAGTTGGGCAATAACTGATCAACTGGCTAAGGAAAGATAGCGAGCAGACTGGGAAATTACGTTCTGATAACGAATTAACGAACAAATTCTTGCAAAGCAGTCTGCATTGAATTGTTCGTTTCCAACCTAGAAAGTCAATGAGGCGCTTCTAATCATGCGGTAAACATGGTAATTTCTCTAATTTGAGAGAACGTTTGCGGTGTTATGCTTGCTAGGTTTATGAGGGAGTCATATTGCGAAAAATGCAGATAGAAAATGGGTAAACCATGTTCAAAAAATAAGAAATCAAGCACGGGGTGTCTGGCCGAATCTTCAAGCAATTTCCCTGATTTTTCCAGATTTTCCAGACATTTTTAAAGCAAACACTTTTTACGGATTTGACAAATTTTTACCCCAGAAAGGGCTGGCATGTGTTTAACCTGCCATTTTTTTAAACCTTGGGGGTCATCAATTCTTTTCCATTGCTTTAATTATGTTCCTTTCAAGATTTTAATGTAACGAAAGCATAGACGAAAGCAATTTAACTAATGTTGAAATCATTAACAGGACTGTGAGGGCTAGCAATAGTTCCAGATCAGATGGGAAATGAATGTTCCATTGCAAATCATTTGAAATGTCGTATGGCGGAAGTCCCTAGCTCATGACATGACAGGTTTTACCAAATAATTTTAGTAAAAGAAATATTAATAATTAATGTAATGTCGTCGGCGAAATTTAAAAAAAAAATACTATAAATAATGGATTTTTGGTGAATTTCAGTGAATTTTTTAAAAGAAATACTAGCAATGTTAATGATACCAAATCGTTATGCCACAACAAATTTCCAGACATTATATGAATTTTCCTGACTTTTCCAGGTTTTCCAGATTGCCAGTCACCCTGCAAACATCAATTAACCCGATATTTTGAATCATGTTTTTTTTTCTAGGTTTGCAACTGCCAAAGTCATTAACGCCTATGCATTACTTCTGCATCAGTATGAAACCAATTCAACGTTCACCAATCACTGTATCATCAAAATGTTCCATCGCTTTGCCTGGGACTGCAAAATGCCGGCGATCGTATTCCAAGCTTCAATATTTCGGGACTTTCAGAAGATTTTGGGAGACCCTAAGCTACAATCAGCACCATCGCTGAAGGTAAATGTCGAAGGAATTCCCAGCAACGTACCTTTAGGGCGAAGAAATTGTATTTTTTTAACTTTCACATCCATACGTGTATACAGAATAGTGCGAGTTTTCTGCCTAAAAGTGCTTTCATCGTGTTCAATTCCTTCGAGGGAAGCGCACTGGAAGTTTTGTAATGAAGTTAGGGCTATCGTTCAGCCAGTTTTCATTCAAAATTCATCTCTTGGTTTGGATGCCACTTTGCGAGCGCCTCCAAGCTGTCCTTTTATGCTATTCAACTCTCGTATTCGAGTTAGTCGTCTAATGGACATTTAAATTGAATTCTGGATTTTGGATCGTTGGCTGAGACAGTGGACAGATTGCCGTTTGTTTTCATCTATTATATATGCAATTATAAGTATTCACTTTCCTGCTTCACTTTGTTGGCTGCAAAATCCTCTTTTGCAAAAGATCTAATTAATTTAACTGTGCAGCGTTGCATCGATGCAGTTATGCAAAACTGCTTGCTTTGCATGAATGTCCTATTCAAATTTATTTACGCGAGTTAATGCTTGATTCCTGTTGAAAGCAAAATTTGATCTTCCAAGAGGTGTTTGAGTTTTGTCGTAAAAATGTTTAATTCATGAAAAATGACAGCTTCCTGTTCCTTGTGGTAATTTTGACCTAGTCAAATGACTTGGTTATGTCTTATGCTGATTGTATCTGTGGTTTATTGTCTTGCTAGGAAGTAGTCAAGTTCATAAAATTCATTCTGGGGAAGTTCTTTGAGTTGGCCCAACGGAACGACAAAGTGTTTCTTGAACTTTTGTTCTGGAAGGGCGCGAAGGATGCTTTTGAGATTGAAGAAGGTTATGGCTCATCCAAAGACCGGTTGAGTACTTAGTGCTAACCGCACGCGATTTCTATGACATTTTTCTCTCCTTGATTTTTGTAGTTTTAAAAATGGAATATATTTGAATAATTTTAGTGCTAAAAGAGGAGCTCAGCACGTCTGGACAGAAGATCAGGAAGAAGAGTTGAAGGATCTGTATAATGAATTCAAAGATAAAGTTGAGCCAGGTATGAAATGGCGTTGGGAATCTTCATTTTTTGTTACACTTATAAGGGGCCCTACACGGTTAGTAATACTGTCAGGCACTTTAGAATCAGTAGAAATGACAGCATGCGTCAATATTTTACTGTCAGTAAAAAGCTCAGTACCATCGTGAACTTTGTTGAGTGAGGTTGTAAAGAACCACGGATCGAAGTGAAAGGCAAAAGCCTATTTGGAGACTTACGAGGCTTATTTAGCGATGATTTCAATACTCACTCGCAAACGGTACGATGCTGATTGAGAAAAACAGCCTTTCACAGCCTTACACGATCAGTATTAATGTCAGTACTTGTTGAAATTGACCGTATTGACCATACCCACACTTGCTCACAATTACGTGGACCCGTTACAACCTTAAACGATCAGTATTAATATCAGTATTTGTTGAAATTGGAAGGTTTTACCGTTTTAGTCAACATTACAACATTTCAATTCAAAATTCCCTGAGTTTTCCAGGATTTACATGTACATGTTAGTAGTCACCATGGCGCCCCTGGCGGCTTTTCACGCAAGAATGCTTCGAGAACAAAGGCCCCGAAAGGCTAAAAATAGCGCGAAATTATCTCGAGTTTGTAAACGTTTTGGGCACTTGAATCTGTCCCTGATTATTGCATTCTGGGACAGTCAATTGGGCTAAATATACTATGAGAAATATCACGAAAACGCCCTCTAGCGGTATTAATTAACGCTTCTAAGCGAAACCATATAAAAGTCATGACTCATGGAAGTCATGAAATTTTCATTAGGGTCATGGACATTTTGCCCTTGAACAATTCACGAAATAATAAAATTGGGTTCAAAATCGTTATTTCACAACAAAATGTCGTCATCACTGTGGTAGAGGATATTTCTGAAAATCGCTATTTAGTGATGACATACACGTAAGACTTGAACGACTCCCATATTCTTATAGGCATTGAAACATTTTTGAAGTCATGAAGTCATGAAAAGTCACGAAAAATCCTTGAAAAGTCACGAAAAATCATCGAAATCATGAAAAATCATTAATCATGACAAATCACTGCCAAGTCACGAAAAATCATTGAAAAGTCACGAAAAATCGTTGAAAAGTCACGAAAAATCATTGAAAAGTCACGAAAAATCATCGAAGTCATGAAAAATCATTGAAAAGTCACCGAGTTTCAATACCAAATCCAGTAGCCACCATATACATGCGCTGATTTCCGTTTCGCTCGAGGAATGCAGCGACTCCCACTTCAAGCAACTATTTTTGATCGGAATTTTTACGCCCAGATTCCGTGGCACGAGAGATTCTGGGGCTAATGGGATCGAAGAGTTAATTACTCAGTTTACTCTTTACTCCTCAATCCGCATTCTAAATTAAGATCAGCCAAACAAGGTTAATTGGCCGATAAACGACGATCAGGCACAGTGGATGATAAAGAAAAATCTCGAGTGGACGGCGAAAAACGTCCTTTCGCGCCAGACGCCAGTTAACCGGAATCAAAAAAGCTAAGGTTAGAACCGCGAAAGGTTAAAACGTCGAGCTTCACTTCTTCAGCACGGATGCGCAATAGATGCGAATGCGATTTTTGAGCGAAGATTAAGTCTTTTCATAATCCACTCTCACGATTCCCAGCCACGAGTCGAGGGGCCCGAGCCAGTGCTTGACCACAATGGCCGTTGTCAGCCGCATTAGGGCCCCATTGTTACCCCGTCCCATTTGTTCACATTTCACGACTATTTCACAAATGCTTTTTTTTTCAAATGGCGGCCATCCGAGAGACCGAGCTGCCACCTATGGCGAGCCCTGCTGTCATTCGATATGACGAAATATTTCACAGCCTGCAAGCATGGGACCCAGGGCCCGAAAGGGAAAAGAATGAGCAAAAAAAGATGGTGGTGGACAACAAAAAGAAAAAGACGAGATGATGACAGAAAAAAAACCAGACAAAAAAGGACCCCCTGGACAATGTCCATTGTCTCGCTAACGAAGGGATGAAAAAAGAAGGGGATAAACGTCCGGCTGTGCTTTTTCGATTACGACACACGAACTGGACACAAGGGGGCTACAGGGGCAGCCCAGAAAAGACACCAGCAGTCAAGCAACCCCTCCCAAAAACGACGTAATACATGAACGCCCCCTGTATTCTAAACTGACAAATCTAAAGCCTTGTCCACACTGAGGGTTCCCACTCAAATTTTCAAATCGATTTCCCTGATCAATTAACTGATGCAAACTATCACGATTTCCAGACATTTTCACGAATTTTAACGAATTCCCTGATATTTCTTGACACTTCCATTTCCCTGCCTTTTGCACGAAAATTTGAAATTTCTCTGACTTTCGCGTAAAATTTTTTACTTTTCTGACTTTTGGGAGAAACTTTTTAAATTTCCCTGCCTTTTGCAATAAAAATTTGAAACTTCCCTAACTGACTTTGCATGAAAATTTAAAACTTCCCTGACTTTCGCGTGAAACTTTGAATTGTCACTGACTTGTGTGAAAATTTGAAATTTCACAGACTTTTGCATGAAAATTGGAAATATCCCCGACTTTTGTATGAAAATTTGAAATTTCCCTGACTTTTCTAGGTTATAACTTCCCTGACTTTTCCGGGTTTTCCAGGTCAATGGAAACCCAATAAATTATAATTATTTTGTCTCACCCACATATCGATTTCATACATACCACCCAATAATTACAATTTTTTTAATTTTACACAGTGTAAACATGTACGTACTAGGTGCGTTTTTACAGGGTAATATAGTATTTACCTGTCATTTTCATCTTAATTATGGGATTCAGTTAAAAATTTATGGACGACCCTAGCCCGAGGCACCTTCTCCCCATCACCGAAAACTAGAGTATGGGTTAAAGGTGTCGCGATTGCGCAGAAGCCGTCAAACCCAATCATCAAAAACTGGTGATTTATCTCGTGAGGTCATCCGGGTCAAGCGGAAATTAATCGAAACCGCGATTAGCATTCAGTTGCCGAAACGTCTTATAAATGGGGGCACACCTGCGAAACCAATCGTCGCAGCACCCCAAAGGTCACTGGGGTCAAGTTAAGGTGTGTCGTCAACCGAAAACCCCAACGCATTCACCCCTTTCCCAATCACAGCGACATCTATTTTGCATCTGTTTGTACCCACTCGCTATAACCTGAGACGCACACCAAATCTCGTTGGCTCGTTTCGGAGCCCTACGTCAAAAAGGATGCAAGCCAATCTAAGGTTTCGAACAACCCCAGCGCCATCTGTTTTGCATTTGGCGCAACACGCACGCTCTATAACCTGAGACGCACATCGAATTTCATTGGCTCGTTTCGGAGCCCTGCGTTGAAATGGCTATATACCAATCTAAGGGTTCGAACAACCCCAGCGCTATCTGTTTCGCATTTGGCACAGCAAGCACGCGCTATAACCTGAGACGCACATCGCATCTCATTGGCTCGTTTCGGAGCCCTGCGTCGAAAAGGATATAAACAAATCTAAGGGTTTCAGCAACCCCAAAGCCATCTATCACGCGTATTGCGCAATTACAACTTCTAACACTTTGCGCTACAAACGTGCAATTGATAGTAAATTAAAAACTATTAATTAAAATAAGATAAAATGTTCGATTACTCACATGTAATTCCGTGATTGGCTGAAAATAAAACGTTGGAAAACAAAATTAGTGACGAAATATAAATTGAGAAATTAATTCACGTTTGATATAAAAAGCACTTTCGATTTAAATAAATTTAATTTAAAAAAATATTGAACTGTTAGTTCAAATAATAAATTTCAGAACTAAATGAAGGGCTTTTAATGTCAAGCGTGAATGAGTTCAATTTGTAAGGAAATATCTAAAACTACTATTTTATTTTAGTTAATGTCGATTTTTTATCAAGTTATTTAGTTTTTAAGATGGTATTTATTATAATTTAAATGTACGTGGGTAGAAAACTTATTTAGTTATGTTTTAATTCGCTTAAGATTTCAGATAGTGGTTAGTTTAGTTTGTTTATTAGCAAAATTCCGTTCGTGTCCACCAGTGGCCCTTCCACGTTTTGAATACTTTGAAGTTTCTGGGGATGAGAACCATAGTCAGATAAAAAGGTAAATTAACCGAATTATTGACAATGAACATTTTGTTGAAGTAATAATTTCATATTTTTTTTTATTTATAGAGTTTCGGGAACAAAAATAATGTTGAGTCAAGTTGTAAACGTTTTAATTTTTAATTATTATTTTTTTTAAATCTGAATTTCTTAATATTTCTTGTAAAGCTTTGAATTTCTTTAATTTTTCTCGTACAAGTTCAAATTTTTTTAAAGTCTTCCCATAGATGTTTGAACATTTCAATTTCTTAATTTCTTTGTAAATGTCTTTTCAATTTCGCTTTTGAATTTCTCACGTAAAGTTTGAACATTTCCATTTCACTTTTATATTTTTAAAAAAGTTTAATTTCTCTCGTAAAGTTTGATTTATTTAATATTTCTCATAAAAAGTTCGTATTTATTAATTTTTCTTTGTAAATGTTTTTAAATTTCACTTTTAAATTTTTTAAATAGTTTTTAATTTCTCTTGTAAAGTTTGAACATTTCCGTTTCACTTTTATATTTTAAAAAAGTTTTTAATTTCTCTCGTAAATGTTTGAACATTTGAATTTTTCTCGTTAATGTTTGAACATTATAATTTGTCAAGTAAATGCTTGAATTTTTTAATTTTCCTTCATAAATGTTTATTTTTGATTTTTTTATTATTATTTTTTTTTTTTTCCTGACATTTTCCTGACATTTTTTTCCTGACATTTTCATATTTCTTGCCAACATTTGAATTTTTTAACCTTTTTTGTAGTTTTAATTTTTTATTTTTTGAGAAGAAAAAAACTGGGGTCATGACTCGAACGCCTATTATTGGGGGTGGTGAAACCTACTCAGCGCTGCGAGCGCCATCCGGTGCCTACGAACGGAACCAGCGTCGCCATTTTGCTTTCACGCTTTTAATTAATCCAAAGAATTAAACGTTATTTTTAATCGAATAATTTGCCGATTTTTTTAGTTGTTTATATTTTTGTGTTCATTTACCGCAGTCGTCTGGTTCGTCGTCGCCCATTGGGCAATCTTTCGTCCCGTCGCAAACAAGCACGCTATCGATACACTTGGGGTTATCCTTACAATGCCATTGGTCGTCGCTACGACACAAGCCAGGGGGCGTGGTCGGCGCTAAACGAAACGAGCCAATAGGCGAAGGAGAAGAAAAGCCGCGAAAATTAAAACAAAAATCGAGAGAAAAATAGCAAATAGAAATGAACGTGCGAAGAAGAAGAAAAAACAGAAATAAGAAAATGAAGATTCGAGACTTCGCACAGGTGGCGCCATCTGTGAGCAAATGTAAAATCAGCAATTAACAAAAAAAAAAGCAACGAAGAAGGTGGAAAGGAAAAAAAACAAAGTGGTCCTAAAGAAATAAATATATTTTTAAAATTAAAAATGACATTAGTAGCAAATAATTAAAACAATTCAATCACATGCTGTTAGTAGAGAAAAAGATTCTTGCATTAATTGAAAAATAAAAACAAGCAGACCAAGATGGCAGCTAGGTGGCAAAATGCGTTAGGAACTCGCAACGAAAAAAGTCAAATTAGATTAAAAAACATAAGTTTGATTAAATTATTAATAAATAAATAAAACGAAACGAACGAATGATTAAAACTGCGGGTAACGTGGTGTTTAGTTTGCAGCGACGCGACATAGGGGGCGCTAGGTTAACTTAATGCCCGATTAAGTTAAGAGTGGAGGCTGATCGCGTTATGTGTTTCTCAAAAATAATTTGTAAACCGTGTCATTGCGAGCATTGACATGTTGAAACTTTAAAAATTAAACGATGACTTAAATTATATTTCAGGCAGGACCAAAATTTCAATCATTGACTTAAATTGGCAAAATTCAAAATGAGACAAATTGGCAAAATTCAAAATGAGACAAATTGGCAAAATTCAAAATGAGACAAATTAGTAAAATTTTTAACCAGACTTAAATTATGAAAATTTCAGTCGACATCATAAATTATGTTTAAGTCAATGACTTAAATGATCAAAATGTCATACGATGACAAATTAACACAATTTGAATCAAAGTCTTAAATGATACAAATTTCGATTAATGACATCAATTATCAAAATTTCAGCAAAAATGAGCAAAAATTTCAATCGACGACAAATTATGTAAATTTATATCAATGAATTAAATCATATTTCAGTCAATAGTTTAAATAACTTAAATTGCAGTCAATGACTTAAATAACCAAAATTTTAGTCAATACCCTAAATCAATTACTTAAATAATCAAAGTTTCAATCAATGACATAAATGATCAAAATTTCGATCAATGCCATAAATGATCATAATTTTATTCGACGACTAAAATTATATTTCAGTCAATGATTTAAATTATCAAAATTTCAAGTGATATGACTTAAATTACGACCAAAAATCCAAATGGTGACTTCACCAGGACTTTAAAGTTCAAAATTCAAATCAACTATTATGTTTGGAAAGGTCAAGTTCTTCACACACTGAGTCACGCTAAAGTTTTTCAAAATATCTCGTTACATCTTCAACCTTTCCGAGTGTATCGTTTTCGCTTCTCACGCGTTCTCAATGCATTTTTTGCAAGTTTATTTGCCTTTTTTTTCGTGTGTTTATTTACAATTTGAAAGCGAATCAATCAGTCATCTTATTTTTAAAGTTCACGAAGTAGTGGGTGGGTGCCCTAATTGGGGTCGCAAAAAACAAAACAAAAAGAGGTCCGGGATCGTTCCTGTCAATTAATCTCAAAATCCGATACCTCTGCGACAAACTCGGCATTTCAGGATGAGCGACGGTGGCGCCATTAGCGGCCAACGCCGTTAATCCACGCCATTTATTGGTTGGGATTAACGTGTTTTCCAGAGTGCTCACTTCCGGTTTGCTTCCTGTTTACTGCTTGTCCAGGGAAGGATTACGATACAGGGTTAGTGACACTAATGTGAGCGCCACCTGTTGACAGATGCCATCTCGTAGTTAACTCTTTGTGAAAATGATTTTAACATGTTTTTTTGTTTCAAAATTACTCGTGCATTTACACTATAGAACCATTTTGTCGAGGGCAATGTTAATACATTATATTCAGTTACGCAAAACGCTTCCCAGATGGCGCTTTGATATCCCCAGTGTTTTACCTATGGGCGCCATCTTGTTGTTACCAAACCTCGCTATAGGTACAGATACAGCGCTGGGCTTTAGTTTCGCAAAATACCACTGGAAAGTGTCTCGCAACATCGAGCCAGTTGATTGTTACATTTTGAAGAAAAAAAAAGGTTTTGTCTCAAAAAATGGCGACGGTGAAGACCTTGATTTTCGCCCTGAATATCAATGGCATCCATTGTGATAATGTCGCGAAAATGACGTCATTCGTTTAATTCGAGATTAATTACAGGAAAGATTGGGTGCGAACTTCAGTTTCCGCTTCCCACACATCCCGAGAGAGGGCGTGAGGGTCAAAGGTCACACTCGCGGAATTCGCATTACAGTAGAACTTGTTTAAACCGAATGCTGTCCAAAGAAATATCCTTTCTAAACTAATGTCAGGTGCAATTTGTCATATTTGAGATGGTGTATAACACTACAATAGATATTGTCTAAAGTAATGCCCTCTTTAAACTAATGTCGAGTTTCATTGTAATATTACAGTTTGTTTTAGCACTAAAGTAGAGCATATCTAAAGTAATATACTCTCTAAACCACTACTGCTCTAAACTAATGTCAGGTGCAGTTTTGTCATATTAGTTTGTTTTTAGCACTACAGTAGAACATATCTAATTTAATATTCTCTCTAAACTAATGTCAGGTGCCGTTTTGTCAAATTGCAGATGGATTTTAACACTACAGTAGATACTGTCTAAAGTAATATGCGCCTTAAACTATTATCAGGTGCAGTTTTGTCATAAAAGAGATGGTTTTTAGTACAACAGCATAACCTCTATAAAATAATGCACTCTTTAAACCAAATGTAGGGTTTCGTTGTCATATTAGTTTGTTTTTAGCACAACAATAGAGCAAGATATCCAAAGTATGGCGGAAATTTTAGAAATTATAGATCTGATCACAAAAAGATGGAATCAGCCCACTATTTCGTAAGAAGAAATAATAATATTAATAATTAAGAGATGCCGTAGGCTAAATTTTTTGAAAAATTACGAGAAATATTGGATTTTTAGTGTATTAATATTAATAACGATGCGAACATTAGTGGTTGAAACCAATTAATAACGATGCGAACATTAGTGGTTGAAACCACTAGATCTCAAACACTGCATTTTTGAGGACTTCTTTGAAATATGAAAAAATCTTCATAATGACGGAAATGCCGTAGACGACATTTTTTTTAACAAAAATAATGCATTTTAGGTGAATTTTTTATGAGGAAAATTAATGATAATGAAAACGCCATGGGCGAAATTGTTAGAAAAAATAGATCACAAATACAGCTTTTCTAATGCTATTCCAGAGATGCTTATACCAATCAAAATAGTTGTGCCACAATAAATTTCCTGACATTATGAATTTCCCTGACTTCCACCTGAATTGTCAAAATGTCAACATTTCCCCGACTTTCCCTGACGGTATGAACCCTGGAATGATTGCGATGTTTGGCAAGTTCACGAATGATCGTGAGTCAGTCTCTATTTTGTTTTCAGTGTATAATAATAAATTAATAATATTATTGGCCATTGGCGAATTGGGGGAAACGTTTCATAAGTCATGAATCTAGGTCTGTCTTTCCCCCAAATAATCGTTTTGATTAAACGAAAGGTAAACGCTGACCCGCCCACCAGATTAGGTCATTCTCGATTTTCGTTTAGGGGCAAATCGCGCCCCCTAACGACGTCGTCTAACGTTTTTATAGCGAATAATTGGTATGGCAAACGCCTATGATTAACATCCTGATCCTGGTGGTTATTAAGCTTACGATTTGCAATATGCAGTAGAGGGTTTTCATGCATCGAGCTGGGGCGTTGAAATATTTCCTAAGAAATTCCCCAGAAATGCCCTTGGATTTAATTATTGGGTCGCCCTACAACTCAAATATATGTTCAGGAGCTGGATTTATTGCGTTACGGTAAACGCCATGCAACGGAAAACCAATTTCGATAGCAAATAATGATATGTAATGATAATATCTGGCGGACATTTTGAAAATTATGGTATTTTGGGGGACAGTTGGGTGTCACAGTATTTACGCTGGTATATCAGATGGATAATGTATTAATCATAGTTATGAGCTTCTCAATAAAAAAAATAAGATTCAAACTTTTGAAGAAAAAAAATTAGTCGTAAAATAATTATCAGAAAAATACTATCAGAACACTATCTGAATAATGTTGTATTAATAATTTAGCTTATATTTATAAGATTTCCATGTAAATAATTGAATTTACTTTTTTAAAAATTAAGAAAATTCCAAATGTTAAGAGAAAAATATAGATTACACGTAAATTTAACAAAATGATATCATTATCAGATTGATAATGTACTCGTATTAACAATTAAGGTTTAAACGCATGTGTTTCTGAGAATATCGTACAAATAATTGGATGTTGCTTTTTAAAATAAGTACAATTTAAACTCGTAAAAAATAATAAATAAATAAAAATTTCTTTGTTAAATTGATTTATCATTGTCAGAATAATAATGTATTAATAATTAAGCTTATGCTTCTGAGATTTTCGAAATGTAAAATATTGGAGTTACAAAATTACTGCAACTGAATTTATCTCTAAAAAAAGAAAATTCAAATGGACTTAAAAATACCAATCAAAAAATATTCGTTCGTAAAACATTGTCAGATTGATAATAAAATAATAACTTAACTTGTTGAGATTTTGGTGCAAATATTTAAATGTAGCCTTAAAAATAAAGTGAATGCAAATTGTTTCGAAAAATGCAATTTACGCTGTATTTATAAAACATCATTAGAATGACAATGTGTTAATAATTTAGTTGATATTTCTGAGACTGATACAAATAATTGAATTCAAATCTTAACATTAAAGAAAATTCAAATTACTTTGAAAAAATACTAATTACAATTATATTTGTAAACATCAAATTGAAAACAGATGTATTAATAATTTAGTTTATACTTCTGAGATTTTCATACAAATAACTGAATTTCGATTTTAAAAACAAAGAAAATTAAAATTGATTGGAAAACGATGCAAATTGCAAATAAATTTGTAAAACTATCAGACTCGCTGATATTTCTGAGATTTTCGTACAAATAACTACTGTAAATTCAGATAGGATTTAAGTTAGGGTAATGCTATTTAGACTGGTGACGCCAGAGCTCCCTGGCGCCATTTTGATAAATTTACGATTATTTTAACGACTCTTTATCTCGTTTCAGAAACGTAATTATTGTGACTCCCGTTATGGCATTTGGGAAAGCGGGTTGGGGGCTTTAAATCATCGGGTAACTTTAATTGCCGGTTATAAATCTGGGCTACGTAATTATTGCTCATTTTCTGTTTCGACATATTGCTCGATCAATTACAATTGGCCAATTATTTATGGAATCCGTTGCGATTATCTGGTAGGTCATTGGGAAGAAATGCGCACACCCTGCCCGACTACGAATAATAAATAAAATTAACCGTCGGCCATCTTTGACGATCATTCAATGCCACTTTTGATAATAAAACTTTTGGCAAGCGTTTAAAAACCTCCACATAAATGTTAGCTGAAACAAACTGAATTCGTTTGCAGTAAAGTAAGCTTAAATATGAAAATAATTTTTTAACAAAACTCGCTGTTGAAATTGCATAATTATATGTGTGACTTAATTAATGTGAATTTGAAAATCACTCGAAATGAAACGTTAACCTAAACAAAACTATTCCATTGTTTTTGGAGTAAGTAAATACGGAAATAATTAGAAAAACTTCATATTTAAAGTTTTCTTTCCAAATTATTTCAGTTAACGTTTCAATCTGTGGTACAGTATATCTATATTAACTTACTTAAAAAACATTTCAAAAGTTTTTAGTTAACGTTTCAAATTGAAGTATTTTCAATTTACTAAATTAATTGAATAGACGAACATGTATAATGATGCAATTATTTCAGTTAACGTCTATCTACATTATATTTACTTAATTCAAAAAAAATATTCAAAAGATTTTAATTTACGTTTCAATTTGAGATATTTTCAATTAACTAAATTAATTGAATAGACGTATAATGGCACAATTATTTCAGTTAGCGTACATCTACATCACTTAATATTTTTTAAAAAATAGTTTTTACTTTACGTTTCAGACTTATGGCACACTAATGGCAGACTAAATGCACAATTTTCACATTCAAAAAAAAAATTGAAATATGATATTTTTATAATTATTTACATAATTAATTACTGCAAAAATATACGTGTATTTGATTTAGGTAGTAAATAAGGAAATACCTCAAATTGAAACGTTAAGTGAAACAAAAACTTGATAATTATTGTTGTATTAACAGCATAAATAAATAAGGTAATAATTTGAAAATTTACCTATTTAAGGGTGATTTACAAAACTGACTTAATTGCGTCATTATAAGTGTTATCTAATCAATGTAGTAAATTTGGAAATACCTCAAAATGTAACTTTAAAAGAAAAAAAACATTCTTTGTGTACTGGGTATATATATGGCATTAATTAGAAAACTTCCATATTTCATGTTTCTTTTTAACAAAACCGATTGTCGGAATTGTGTCGTTATACTTGCATTTTAATTAAAATAGTAAACATGGACATAATTTAAAAATGCCATATTTTAAGTCTTTTTCAACTGCTGTTTTCAACTGAAAACTGACTGCATAAATTGTACCATAAATTGATACGTGCATTTAATTATAGCAAATTTGTGACTATGGAAATACATCGAACTGAAACGTTAACTGAAACACATACTTTTTAATTTTTTGCCAGCAAGTATAAATATGGCAAACATTAGAAAAATTCCGTATTTCGTTATAAATTTTAACAAAACTGACTGCCGAAATTTTGTGTCGTTGTACTTGCATTTAATTAAAATAGTAAATATGGATATAATTTTGAAATGCTATAATGTATAAATATTTCAACAAGTATTCACATGAAACTACGTGCAATGTGTAATTTTCCATATTTACTCATTTCTAACCCAACCGTAATCGTTGACTAACTGTGAATGATTTTAAGATGACAAGAACGTCAATGGTACGCCAGCGCCACCTATCCGCAACCAGAACAGCGCCACCTATGAAGCGTTTTGCGAAACCGAAATTTCCCACCACAAGATGGCGTCCAAATGGAAGTTTTTGTAGTGTGTCCATGGCACTACGGCACCACTACGGTTCACTATGCCGTAATGTTCTAAAACTATGGATTTGTTCGCTACCGTTCAATCCAAAAACACCTCGGGTCTACGCTACGGCAAACGTTAATCGTACCAACCATTCGGGTGGGGGATAAAACACTTATTAGACTTTATGAATGCGTGTAGGGGAAAAATAATCATTTAGTATAGATATGAGTTATTAGAATTCTGTTTGTGTCAGTGTATGGAGTATCACGGAATTCCATGCGTGAGATTGTGCGCAACACGGGGTCGAGCTGAAGACAGTCAGCGTACGGTCCAAAAGGGGACGTTGGTCAGTTTCCCGAACCGGACTTACGAAAACTTCAACTGGGAATATACGCTGTCTGGATACACTGGTGCACCTGTTTCGGACAATTTTGGGAGAAAAAAGTGTTATTTCTTATCCGAGACTTACCTACGACTCCGATGCGCGCCGACTGTCGGCTGATTGGTAGAGTGTCTATCTGGCACTCGTAGGTTGCCGCATCCGTGTCGCGAACATCCCGGATGTGCAGCTTCCACGTCCTCTGGTCCGGGCTGACCGTGACGCTGATGCGGTTGTCGTCGACGACCACAACGTTGTTGCGAGAGTACTGGCTGTTCGTGTCCTGTCTGACCCAGGCCATCTGAAAAAATGGTGGAACGAAAGGACGTTAGAGCGTTGCGAGCATTGGAGGCGTTTGGGGAAGTGAACTGTTCGTGTGTTCGTTTGATTATTGAAACATATTTGGTAACAAATTGGCTGATGCCAGGGTGACTGGCCGAAACCTCAATTCAATGCTTTTTTGAAAAATTTCCAGACAATTTAAAAGAATTTTTATGTATGTGACATTATGATGGAAATTTCAGAAACTCAAGATCACGAAATGCTGGATTTTAGAGTTTAGACCAAAGTTAAGTGAATGCCGTAGGTGAAATTTTTGACAAATTACATGAAACAATGGATTAATCAGGGTGATCAGGGTTTCCAGACACTTTTTGCAAACTTTCCAGAAAATTTTATTTTCAATCAAGCTTTCTATGGATCTAATACCAATTTCAAATCACAAAGGGTAAAGTCGTGCGTTTTGCATACCTCATTAATCTACTGTACATGTATGTGCATACAGTATTTGTCCCTTTCAAAATTGTAATGACCTTTTGGTCCCAAAAAAAATGTGCCATAAAATTTCCAGACATGAGGCAAATTTCCCTGACATTTCAAGATCAAAACAATTTTCATGACAATTGCAGGTTTTCCATGTTTTCCAGACGGCTAGTCACCCTGATTTAATGAACAGTAATATACATGCATAACACATTGTCATAAATAATGATGTGAACTTTAAAATTATTTATAATTTTCTTAAACACTGTATTTTTGCGGACTATTCGAAAGATTAAAATTATTTATAATTTTAACTGAGAGGATTATTTTTGAAAGTTTTATCCAAATGAAAATTTGAAAAGTAGCCAACTACTGTATTTAATATCAAGAAAGTCCTTAGGCGAAATTTTTTTAAACAAAAAATGGCATAAATAACGGATTTTAGGTGTATTTCAGTGTATTTCAGTTCATAAGAAATATTAAGAAATGGTAATGAAAACGCCATACAGCTCTTCTAATGCTTTTCCGAGACACTTATATAAAATCAAAAACGTTGTGCCACGACAAATTTCCAGAAATTATATGAATGGACCTGACATTTCCAGACAAAATCAATTTCCCTGACAGTGAAATAAGACTAAGAAACATTAAAGATGGAAGTGGACAGGCATTGAGAAGTAGGTGGCAATAAGGATGAAAAAGGAGTTCAAATCTGTGTTCGAGCAAGACACCTACCATATGCGAACCCAGGTCTTTAATCGTGCAAGTCAAAACTGCCTCACTTCCGACACTCGCGGTAACGTCAGTTACTGCTCCAACGAATGATGGTGGATGTGGAAGACCTGGAAAAAAATTCAATTCAGTTTTATTCTACTCAGTACCCCGCTATCAGTAAATACTGGACAGAAATAATGTGTTCACAAATAACGGAAATTTGCTTTGGTCCCTACTAAATTTGGAAAAAAAAATGATGAATCTTATATTTTTGCAAAACTTAATGCTGGATTAATACCAAAATTTGCAACTCAATTTCCCTGAATTTCCCTGACCAAATCTGATTATTTCCCTGACTTATCAAATAAAAATGTTATTGTAAGTAAAATTAACTTTATTCGCAATACTACAATTAACAATATTTTTGTGTTTTTCTGTGCAACTGCAACACTTTTTGTTCAATTGCCTCTGCTTCCAAGTTAGCAGCTTTTCGGATCCTCTTTTTATGATTCCATAAAGTCAAAAAATTGAAATTCAAATTTTTTTTGAATGTTTTCCTTAACTTCCAAATGATTTTCCTTGACTTAATGCACAAAATGTCAACATTTCCCAGACTTTCCCTGACCCCATTTCATTTCCCTGACTTTCTCTGACGGTTTTCTGATAGTTTTTAACCACAAATTTTTACAAAATGACATTATTTTAAATCCACCCCATTACATGATAACACTAAATGTATACTCGAATGATCCTATGGGTCAAATCGACCTCACCAAAACTCACTTTAACTTTACTGATATGTTAGGTCAGGTTGGGCACCCCCGGCTTTTACGAGAAGCTTACTCGAACCACTGTAATTTTGATTCGGCAAGCAAATAACGCGACGTGTGATGACCTCAATTATCGACTATTTGCGAGTCTTCCGAACCAGCGATCAGACAATCTCTATCGTTTCCAACACCGAAAGCTGCAGTTAATGGAGGATGCGAGTTGGGCCGAGCATCATCCTCATCTCTAATGGATTATCGGAAGATGTTGGCGCTGCCATATCACGCCTCGCTTCATTAAATGATTTCTGCTCAGAAGGCCCCGTAATTACTCGTAATTGAACGAATGCGAATTTATGGTCGAGCTTTGTCTGCGCTAATCATTAAAGAAGCGCTCTTCAGACCCCCGCATCTTCGGGACAGCCACGTAGCTCAAAACCAAGTTTTGGCTAGTTTGCTACCTTTGCTAAAGTGGCAAGTCTGGTAGCAGCTTGTGAAGGGCTTACACCAAAATTTGCAACTCAATTTACCTGACTTTTCCTGACCAAATCTGATCAATTTTCCCGATTTATCGAATAAATAATATCACGAGAAAGTAAAATTAACCTTATTTTCCACACTTTGCCCATTAAAGTGCTTGTATCTAATATTTTAAAAAATTTTCACATGCACAGATTTGATTTTTTTCGGAATTTTTATCTAATATTTTTGAAAAATTGAGAACGCAGTAGGCACAATTTTTACAAAATCTAGGCCAAAAAATAATTATAAAAAAATATATGTGTGTTAATACTATCATGAGAGCAACGCCTGCAAATTAACATTTAAGAGAACGCCATAGGCGAAATTTGTAAAAAAAAATGTAGTCCTAACGCAATTTTGAAGACATTCTTAGAAATATTAATATTCGAGAGAATACTGTAGGCATTTTTTTGTTTAAAAAAAACTAGACCAGAATTAACAAATTTAATATAAGGAGGCGAAATTTCTTGAAAAATCAGATCTTAAATGATGAATTTCAGACAGTACCTGCTAAATTTGTCTTTGCCACGGCAGTTTGCAGTAAAAATATAGGAACACTTGACAAACTGTTTCCTTGACCAACCCAAGAAATTGTCCCTCAATTTGAACATATTTCTACGGTGGATTCTAGCTAGTTTCTTTAAAAGGAAACGCCATAGGCAAAATTTTTGAAAAATTACTGGAAATAACGAATTGTAGGTGTAAGTTATAGGGCGTTTTTCACAAAAAGGAATTGAAAATTAAAAATTTCCAGTCACAAAAGTGAAATTCAACATTTTTTTAAAGTTTTCCCTGACTCCCACCTGACTCCCACCTGACTTTTTGGGCAAAATGTCCACATTTCCCTGACGGTAGAAACCCTGTTGTGTGAGAATGGTGAGGACCCATTGGTAGCTCCATGTCCAACTTACCACAGTCCTCGTCAGATCCATCTAGGCAGTCTTTGTGTCCATCACACAGTTTGTCTTCGGGTATGCACTCGTCCGAAAAACAGTGAAATTCTTCGGGGCGACAAAACTTAGGCGGAAGCGCACCTACCAAAGAAAAATTACAAAAAAATTAGACACTATCTTCCGAACAGCACTAAACACTAATGATCGTTTACAGTTTGTAGTTTCGCGGCAAATTTTATGAAATGTGGTTTACAAAATACAATGTTTATAGGTGAGGCATCAAGATTTTTCGTGTGTTTTTCTGCCAAACAAATCTGCTTTCAACGAATAACAGGATGATTGGCAATTTACTAATTTGGTCCATTTCGGTTATATCTTGAAATAACATTTTTGCCGAAACGTTGGAACTGCAGAGCAAACATACTCAGGGCCTCTCGTAGCCTTATTGCCACGTCCGGGGCTAATTAAATCCATTTCTTCAAATACATAAACCCTATGAGCAGACTGTCAATAACTGGGGGTGCGCCTGAGCGATATTATTGAAAATGGCAATACGATGCTGTCACTTGAGTGGTCAAGGAGTAAATCTACCATCAGAAAGGCATAATGGTCATGCAGTGAAGCTAATCCTCCATAGGAAAAACATTATGGCTTTGCAGTGAAGCCAACGTATTCCATAAACTAACCATTAACAGGGTGTCTACTGAACTGTAATTTCATTTTTCCAGTATACAAAATATTTTTTTTAGTTCAATAAACAATTTTTTATGTCAATTATATGCTCACCAGGGGCGGATACAGCATTTTTCGAGATCGGGGCGTGAAAAATTTAGTAACAGGCCTAATATTAATAAACAATAAACGCCGTAGGCGAATTTTTTTTTTTTAAAAACTAGTCCCAAACAATTGGTTTGACACAGATTGAGATTAATAATTTAAAAGCGTCACAGGCGAAATTTTTAGAATAACTTAATAAAAATGATGAAATATTTTAAAAACTAGACCCGCATGATTGGCTTTTCCCAGATTTTCATTAATTTGTTTAATTTGATCAATAATTTAAAACCGCTGCAGGCGAAATTTTTAGAGAAACAATATCAAATGATGACACCAGATCCGCATGACACTGGGATCATTTAGAAGCTAATTGCTTACAGGGTGTCATGGGGTAAATTTTTAGTGCATTTTCAAAAAAAATAAATTTGAAATTGAAAAATTTCAAGTATATTCCAGTAAGAAAAACGATTTCCAGTATATTCCAGTATTTTCCAATCCAGTAGACACCCTGCTTTAAGGTACGACACCGGCTATATTTCATACTACACATTTAAAAAAAAAAATGGAAGTTGAATATATTCTGAAATGTTGCAGAATGTTGCACACATAAAAGCTACATAGTCTGAGTTTAAGGCAGAAAAATGGGCAAGTCATGAATTCCCCAACCCTCAAATGCAGCTCAGGCCAGTAATTCTATTATAAATTTCCCTGACTTTTTATCAAAAACGCCAATTTTCCCTTAAAATTTTTCTCTGCCCTGACATTTCCTGATTTTCCAGGTGGGCACGAACCCTGTTCATTGGGTTGATGGATTCCACCCCTGCAACACGGCATAACTTTGTTGACTGCAGGGTACCGAATTGAATTGAAACATGACCAATAGGAATTAGGAAGAGGTCAAATAGGGCCTGGGCCCCCAGAGATTTCAAGATGGGCATCTGCGCACCCTACTTGCACACCTATGATTTACCTTGACCTAAGGCAAAGCCGCATGATAGTGAAGTTCAAGGGACAGTTTTTCAGTGTTATTTTTTTTGGGCTTTGTACATGCAGCCAATAAATAAATAAAAATAATTTTCAACTAATTTGAGTATGTTCTACAACTTTCTAAATGTGACTTAGGATGTCTCTTAAAATATATCGCCTATGGTCCACAACCTATAATGCAATCACGAAGTTTTATTAGCATGTTATAATAAGGAATAAATGCCCCTACACCATTATTCTGCCTCACTATGCATATAAGGTAAAGCATATGTCTGCACCTCTGGAATACCCTAAATATGACAATTTCTAGGTAAAATCTGTTTTCACCGTTGAATTTGTGAAGTGACATGAGGATTACAGAATGCATACTGCATCTCAAATTTGTAACAGTTATAGATGGATAAAAAAGTGCAATTAGAGAGTTGTAAAATTAGTCTAATATCCACTTGCGCCATTTGCATCCTAAAGGGGCAATCGTTTTCCTCAAATGGACCTCATTTGTTTCCCCTACTAATACCAAGGATGTTTTAATACCACATTCCACGTTTTCTATTATTGCATGGGAAACACACAGCAACATATCATTGCGGTTTTCGTCATTATGTAGTTTGTAAAACTAGATTTTCGTTTCTCAGGGGTCGTGCATATATTACGTACCGCAATTTTTGCCCTTTTTAGAGACCCACCCATCCTCTGTAACACTTTGTCACACTTTGCAGACTACTCGCCCCTCTAGTGTTACGTAACATATTTGTAAAAAAATTTTCACCCTTGGATTTTATATGTAACTTGTATGTTATACAGGACCTAGTGCACCATTTCTTATTGAATCTGCAATATGTTACTGATGGCAGTGTTTTTGGTTTAGACATCACCAATCCATTACAAATCGGAACTATCGGCTAATGCTGTTGTCTATAGCTGCAACACTGCAGTAGAATTTTCAAGATATCTTGATCCTTGAAAAATGTTACGTAACGCATGGAGAAAACCCCACGGACCCCCTGTAACAGTTCGTAACACTTTCAGGTGGACCCCCTGGAGCGTTACGTAATATTTGCCCGGCCCTTTATGTCCGCAGTTAAAGGGTTGATTAAATTAGTGTTTATTGAGTAGTAACTGTGTCTGTTAAGGTATTTATTGAAGGTTAAAGTTTGAGTAGGCCCCCTGTAACAGTTCGTTACACTTTCAGGTGGATACCCTGGAGCGTTACGTAATATTTGCCCGGCCCGTTATGTCCGCAGTTAAAGGGCTGATTAGATTAGTGTTTAATGAGTTGTAATTGTGTCTGTAAAGGTATTTATTGAACGTCAAAGTTTGAGTAGGCCAACCAACACTGCTGTAATCAATGGAACTGTCACAATATTTATTTTTGTTTTTATAAATAACATCAAGTCACAAAATGTCTACATTTCACCGATAATCCAGCATGTTCTGCATTATGGCATCTCTTTATTCCCACCAGCAATGTTGAATAGATCTGAAATTGTGATTTTCTGGCAATGTTCCGCTGTACTTAAATTTAACAAAAGCATTAATACATTTTTACTGATTGTTAATTGCTGGAATCAAAGGCGAGAATTTAAGTCAAATTATTCGTTAGTGCTTTATATGCAAAATGCACACTGAACACATGGAAACTTATTGTAGCGAAGAAGTTTCATTTGTGCAAATTAATGCAAATGCAGTACAGGACCGAGAAATACATTTCTCCACCTCATTACAGCAAGAACTTTTAGAAAAGCACAGATGAAATTTGCGCTGGTCCGATTATAGGTGTTTGGAAATTTAATCCTTCAAATTTTAACTGTTCTGGCTCTAGGTTTCATGTGTTAATTTTAACTTAAAAAATGGATGTTTTATCTCACTTCTGGTATGGGTTCACCCTGGTATGAAGTTTGGAATGCAGGAGCAGAATGAGATTGTGCCACTTGATGAACGCCACCTTTATGTCCAAAATTATATTAGCGTTATAATTCTTCACGCTTATCTTCTTTTGAGACACTCGGTTTTTCTGAGGTGCTCGCAGCACCTAAAATGAAAAACAATATGACCATAAATGTGAAATTCGATTGCTATATCGAGATTTAATGTGTTCAACCTTTAACTTCATTTCTACTGTAATAGCAACTGCAGAAATCATTTATCTTGACCCTCAACAAGGTATGAGATGGAATTTGAATTTGAAGTAAAAATGAAGTTAAAAGGACTGTAGTAATACTGCAGTAATTTCAAAGTCCATTGCTGCACTGTATGTCTACTGGATAATTTTCTAGACGGCTTCAAAGTTGTAAAGATCTTTTAGGAACACCCTGTATTTGTATCTGCAGGCATACCCCATTTTACGTCACTTAGTTTCGTGTAACTTCGCTTATACGTCGTCTCAGACTGCCACCATACTCCGCTTATAGGTCAGCTGCCCCGCTTTTATGTCAGTTTAACAACATGAACTGCTCGTTTTCCGACTTATTTTCAGTGAACTGGTGAGTGTGTCTTCAGGTCTGCAGTGCATCACATGTGGCTATAGGGCTAAGTCCAGTCTGCAAGTCTGCAGTGTTTTTGCAGTAAAAGTGACACTGGAAAATGGTATAAAACCATTATCCAATTGCAACCTGTGAGACCGGGGCTCAATGGCGCAGTGGCAAATTTGAGATGGGCTAAGTTAGGTTTTGTGGATCTGTAAGAAATCCAAGAATATTATGGCGTGAAAGAAGCTTGGCATCTTTATGAACTCAAGATCAAGCGTCGTCGCGGGACAAGGCCTGTTGACAGAAGTAATAAGAGGGTTGGTAAGAAATACGAGTATACTCAACACTTGCACCAAAAGCGGTGCCCAGGAGAGAACACATTGAAAGTTCACTGGAGATCCAGTAATGTGACACAGTCTCATACCATTGCGTGGCTTGACAGGGCCAAGTTTAAATTAGGTCCCAGGAATGATGTATGGGGTCCTTGGAAGCAATAAAGATTTCTAAGCAAGGACACCAGACTGACGTCGAACGGGTCCACAAAGTTTGTGGTATCCAAAAAAGATGGTCACGGCAATGGTCCAGTAGATGGTGACCCTTGAGAACGAGTTAGAATTAGAAAGCTAGAACAGGCTGGCTTTCGATGGCGGAATTACTTGCAGCTGGAGTTCAGTCAGATGGCTGACTAAAGACGGCGTGGAAGGCTAGGTAGTACCCTCGCAGGAGAGACCATGGAGCACGATTGGCGCGCTTTATCTAATGTGTGAAAGGCGAGGAAAACAGCAAAGGTAGGATTTATCTTGTTTGCATAAGTTCCACTACGGCCTTGTTTGCAGTCCAGGTCGGCCAAGTAAGGTTCGGCTGGTAGACACCAGAATGGGCCAGGTAGCTAGTTTCCAAGCTTGAAACAGGAATTGGAGCTGAGAGCAATCAAGAAGCATGTTGCTCTGGGGCCACATTTTCGATCTCGGTTGTGTTGTGCAAATCATGACGTTTGAGTTGTGGGTGGGGTGGGGTTGGTTTGCGAGCTTTGGAAGGCAAAATGCAACGGTTTTTACAAATATTCCAATTTGCATATGGACGTGGCAAGTCTAAACTAATCAGATATCGAGAGCTGTTGAGACTATACCCTCTTCCAAAAATGGCAGACCGACCGAAGCGCTTTCTGGAGGACATTCCCGGAAATAGTGTGATGCGAAATGAAGCCGGTTTGTGAAGCATGGCTGCCATCTAGGGGTTCGGAATCGCAGCGATTCGAAAAAAAATCAGTTAGGGGACAGACATAGTTGACAAACCACACCTATTTTATGCTTTCACAAATGGCAGCTCATGTGCAAAGGTTCATGGTTTAATTTTGCAACTCGCAGCAGGGTCCAGAAAGTTGTGCAAATTCCGCCATTTTGCAACCGTCGATGTCATGATACTGTTTATGCAACTCACAACCGGCAACAATTTTTTAGTGAAAAAATACCATTTTCAGGCTTTGCATTGGTGGGCGTTCCTAGGCTGTTTGTTTGTTTGTTTGTTTATGGAATTTTTAAGGTTGGCCTATTTTCGCACCTATTGGGCCCATCACCAATGCCAGCGGGCAGACCGTCCACCTGGAAATTTAGCAGCAGGGAGGAATACGTCCCCCTGAGGGATCTTTAACGCGCGGAGAGCAAGGGGAATCCGCACAGGACCTCGGTTTAAACTCACCCGAAAGAGCCGCCACACAGGGAAAATCGCCTGCCCAAAATTTTCCCACCGACCTCGGAGGCGCTGGCTTCCTAGGCTGTTTACAGCCAATTAAAATGCACAGCCAGTGAATGTGGCAACAATGTCAAAGTCCACAATTTAGCCCAGGGTCTTAAATGTTATGCAAATTATGCCATTCTACACGTTTATGCAACTAGCAACTCCCAACTTGTGGTTCTTGAAAAAAAATTGCTTTTCCCCAGAATAGAGGTTGTGGGCGTGGAGAGGATTTTTAAAAGCCAATTAGAGCATGCAACCAAAGAAACGAAAGTCGAAAATGTGGCCTCTGACCAGGCTTTCACTCCAACTTATGAACCACTGTCGGTCCAGGGTGTCGTCAGGAAAGGCAAAAAAATCAGTTGAGTTTAGTTTGACAAAGCAGTTGGGAAATGAAAGTTTGCATACTGAAAAGTCGTATGCACCTACAGTGGTCAACGTAATTGATGGGACACCAGTGAAATTGCACAAATCTATGAAATTAACGAAAATTCATATAATTA